>RWGY01000031.1:5733443-5943349 GCA_007726485.1 Eragrostis curvula | reverse complement strand
TACAATAAGGCCAGTTTTAATGGGGTTTTCTTTCATTGCACTCTTTCCAACACTAGTTTTAGGAAAGAGAGCCAATTTCCTTTCATTTAGATGACCTATCATAAAATATAAAAGTTTCTCATCTCTCTCATCATAATTAACTTGTCACATCATAAAAAGATACACACATGACATAAAATTTAATACAAATAAAAAGCCTCATTGAGACTGGCCTAATAAAATCACCGCGCCGATCAGAGAAGCCGTAATTGATTTACCAGCCAATCTTTGGTCGCTTCGTAGGTGAGCGTCCTTCCGAGCTCCGCCATGCCGGTCTCTGTGTGTACACCATCCACGGTAAATAATCACAGAACTTGATGTTAAAATCTACTTGCAGCTAACGTCAGTAATAAATAAAAAAACAAGCATATATTGCTCCCCAGATTCAGGAAAGAAGTGAGGTCGCGGTACTGACTGAAGGCGGCGGTTGGGGTGTCGCGGTTGCGCAGGACGGAGACCCAGTGCTTCACAGCGGGTGCGCCGGCACCACCACCTGCATCCAACAGTTCCAGGCGGCCAAAACATGAGAAACCTGTGCGACGCGAGCACCACAAGCAGATCCATGGCAACGACGAGGAATCACATGCACGTACCTTGATGCCGTCCATGGCGACGACGACGGTGATCAGACAGCGTTTACTCCGGATTTCGGAGGATAGCCGCTCCGTTGCCTAATATAGAGGAGGGACGGAGGAATGCACGAGCTCTGTGCACAAGCAAGTGCGCGCGCGCTCCTCGTGAGCAACGACTACACAACAACGGAGACGGTTTTCGCGTCCGCGCGCCCGGCGCCGGATCACAGTGAACGAACAGCCTGCGTGAACGGGGGGGCCACCCGCGGCCATCTGGGCCCACCTGGCATTCAGCGAAATCTTGACGAGGAGGGCACACGGAATAGAAAACAAACAATGTAGAATCGAAAAAAACCGTGCAGCTGTAAAAGATAGCAGTGGAGCCGTCTTGTTCGGGCCGTATTCTTCTTGGACCGTACAAACCAAACTGGCGTGTATCTGGGAATGCTAATAATCTAGGCCCAAGGCCTCTAGTTATCACGAAAACAAAAGAAAAAAGTCCTATTTGCCTCCCTCAATTCTTACAGGAGGTGCAACTTTACCTCCAATTACAAAACCGGGTAGCCTGACCTCTTTAACTTCTTCTCTCACTTCAATTTACCTCCCTGAGCGGTTTAAGAGTGGTTTTGTCCTACGTGTGCAGTGGGTCTCACATGTCAGCCGCCATGTCATTTTCTTTTTCTTTTTTTTTCTTTTTTCTTCTCCCTCTCCATTGCCACCTCCTTTCCTCTCTCGCTCCCCCGCCCTCCATTGCCGACAACACGCTGCCTTGCTTCGTGGGGAGCGAGAGCGAGAGCTGGGGTTTGGGACGGCAAACGCGCAGGCACTGCGGCTCACGGGCGATGCAGCGACCCATGGTGCTCACGGGTAGACGCCGAGCTTGACCCTGGACACATGCGGCGGCCGTGCTCGCGGCGACGGTGAGCACCCACGGTGCGCAGTTGGTGACTGTGGCGGCGTCCGGACCGCCGTTCCCAGCGCTGATGATGGTGAAGACGCCCGACGTGACAGTGGAGAAGCTTACAACGGCGGTGGGGTCCTGGTAGAAGGATTTCTACGTGTCGCCCCCAGGCGGCGATGGAGACGGTCGACGGCGTCCACGAACACACCCAGCTCCATCAAATTGGGTTGCAGAGCTTAAAAAAGAAGCGATTTACTCTACTTTTGGTTGCGGCAGAGGGAAATTGGAGTGGAATTAGGTGGGAGAGGAGTCTGAGGAGAGGATTAGGTTCAGAACAGGGATGGATTACCTCTCGCGCAGGAAGACGATGGGGGCAAGGAGTTTCGAGCGCATGGTACCCGATGTACGCGAGCTGCGTGAACAATCCTCAAAGCTGAAGAAGGCGACCTGTCTGCATGCCGCCATCGTCCACACCTTGCTTCCCTACTCATTGTCGTCGACCATGACCATGCCCGGCTCCTCTGCCTGCCGCTGCAGTACGCATCCGAGCCTCGCCATGTCGCACACAACCGCCGCGCCGCCGCCGTTCAACACGCGAGCGGCCGCCACGCCGCCTTCGCTCTGCCCGTGCGCGGCCGCCATGCCGCCTTCGCTTTTCCCGTGCGCGGCCACCGCACCGCCTCTGCCCTGCTTGTGTGCGTGGATGGTGTTCGACGAAATGCCGCACAAAGGCCTGTGTTCAACGGAAGAAAGGGAAAGAGAAGAGGTGACGTGGCACTGACATATGGGACCCACATATGCCACGTCGGACAATACCGCTCTGAAAACCGCCGAGGGAGGTAAACTAAAGTGAGAGAAGGAGTTGAGGGAGTCACGCTACCCGGTTTTGTAATTGAAGGTAAAAGTTGCAACTCCTGTAAGAGTTGAGGGAGGTAAATAGGACTTTTTCCAAAACAAAAATGGAAGATTAATCTGGGCCCAAGGCCTCTTCTTCTCTCTCCTGACCTATACCAGCACTCCAGCAGCGTTTGAGAATTTTAATTGTCTATGGCGGGCAGCAGCATGTGAGGATTTGGAGTGAGAAATAAGCACCTGAAGCTAAATAAACGATAGAGATGCCTCTTTAAATCCGAGTTCACTTCGATGCCCGTAGTTCAGAAGCTACTAGGGGAAACACATCACCGGTCCACTCTACTTGTGTTTAATTTAATAACTCAGTTATGTCGATAAAAATATAATCTTGTACTAATTTGTGAGTAGTTTAAAACATGCATGGAAAACCAGGCCAAGCACTTTTAAAAAGTGCATATATGGCTTTAGGGACAACTGTGTAAAAGTGTTTGGCCAGTTTTAAAAAATGCAGTTTGACGACATAATTTACAATAGTTAAGACAAATTTTTGTGATACTGTTTTACATAGTTAATTACAATTACCAATTATGCAAACAAATGATCTCAAAAATTAATTAAAATTATTTTAGCATATGTTATCATGGGAACTATTCTCGTGCAAAATTTGAATGCTTCAATATCCCTAACTACGGTTATATATGATTGGACGGAATAACATTTGTGCAACAAAAGGACTCTCAAAATATAGAAATTACTACATTAGTCGGATGCATAAAGAAATTAAAAATCCAATATTGTCATAAAAATAATTTGCCTAGAATATTCTAGACATGTTCATCAATTTCCCATCATTACCATCACAATAGAATTTGTCAAGATACAAAAATATTGATTTATTAATTGCATACTATACAACAATTTTCTTCAAAAAATGCACCAATTTGGTATACATAACACAAATTTGAGAATAGCCAACCACCCCCGCTTGTTCATGGCTGCAGCACATGTGGTTTCATTGACCTAAGATCTTTGCCCACAAATAGTGATAGGAGGAGAGGGAGGGGATGGAGAAATGCTCGGACAGATAATGTGGCAGCCGACTGTAGCGCCATCTCTCCGTGAACAAGCACTTGCGCGCACCTCATTCACTAGGGCCAGCAGGGCGGCGCTTTTGTGTGAAAGCGACAACAACGAGATGGTTCCTGTTTGCTGGCCAAGTGTAACAGTTGTACTGGCGGCCATGGGCATGTTGCCTCATTTGTCCACCAAGAAGAAGAAGGCGGGAAAAGGAAAGTAAATTGGCGCGCTGTTGTTCTCGTGTCTTGGCATTGGGCCGTCGTTTTAGCGAAAGGTTTAGTGGGTTTTAGGCCTATGTGTGGCTGGCGTGTGCTGGACTACAAATAGTAAACTGGTTGTAACAAAATTGGCATCAAGGAAACAAATGAAATAGAATCTTTCCTCCTCTCTTGCGATCCTCTGCCTGCTACCTTCTGCTCTCCTCTCTTCCCCAGCTCCGGCAGATCTATCATCCTACCCCGGGTCATGGCATACTAGTATTAGAGACTCGTCCGATCCATAGTTGGTTCCTGATTCTCTCGGTCTTGAACTGTAATTCCATGCTTAGTTGAATCTTTCTGTTTATTCAATAAATTCTTAATTGGTTGGTTTGATTTGGAGTCAGGTCCAACACGCCGCCTCCCAGAAATTCTGCTGTTGCGCCAAGTTGGAAACCATGGATTTGAAGGTCAAGATCCTGGAGGAGCGGATTATGGAAAAACTGGAGTCATTAACTGTCATGGAGAAAGCAACTTACCGAGATGAACACAAAGCTGGAGGCGCAAGCGGCGAAGATCGAGCTGCTGCAAACAAAGGTTGACCTATCTACGACCTTGCTAGGGAAGGTACAACAAGAGCAAGCACATTTGTTGCAGTCTCTGCTGGCGGCACCGCAACCAACATCACCGTCGCCGCTGCAGCCACCGTCAATGAAACCTCCAGTACTGAAGCTACCTGCACATGATGGAGATGGGCTCATGGGACCAGCTCCTGGTGGATCTTGCGTGTTGCCCAACTGCGCATCAGTACTGCAGATCAACATGTTGACATCTACACCTCAGGTCCAATCTTTCCCCTCCTCCCACATATTTACTGCCTTAGATCATGTGGAGAGTAGTGCTCGTAGACCTTGGATGCCTAAGATGGATTTCCCTGTGTTTGATGGATTTGATGTTCGTATGTGGTTTGACAAGTGTCAGTCATATTTCAAACTCTATCAAATCCCTACTGGTTTTAGGGTTCAGGTTGCATCTATGCATCTGATTGACACTATTGCACACTGGTGCCAAACTGGTTCGGTTGAAGAGTACAAAAAGCAATTTGAGCAACTTATGTATCATGTGAAGCTTTACGATAACCATATCAGTGAAATTATGTTGGTTACAAAGTTCATTATCGGCCTCAAAGACGATTTGCGTGGAGTTGTTGAAATGCAGGTTCCTGACTCTATCTGCAGAGCTGCTCATTTGGCTAGAGTATAGGAAGGTGTCTATGACCACGTAAAGAAAGACCATGCCAAATTTTCCTGTTCCAAAGCAGCTCTCTCTCATTCATCAAAAGCAGAGTCCAAATCAACATTTGCACCTGGTGAAGTATGGAAGGCTCGTCAATTACATGAATATAGAAAAGCTAACAATCTCTGTTATAAATGTGGGGATAAGTATGTTCTTGGTCACAAATGCCCCAATCTTACACAGGCTCAACTGAAGGCAATTGAGATGGGTGGAGTAACTGAGATCATACCTGATGATATTCTTGATCTTTTTGCAGTCAGTGATACACATGATGAGGACATGCATATCTCTATTAATGCAATATCTGGCTATGAAAGCCCCAAAATGATAAGATTCAAGACTCTTGTGAAGAATTAACCATGTTATGGTAATGTTATTGGATTCTGGTAGCTCCTACAGTTTCTTGAGTCAGTCAATTGTTAACAGACTTGGCTTTCAGTCACAACCTATCCAGTCTAGATATGTCGAAGTGGCTAATGGTGACATTCTGGTGTGTAATTGAGAAATACCAGATTTCACTTGGTGGGTCCCCGATTATACATTTCTGCAACAATCAATGAAAGTACTACCACTTGATGGATATGATGCCATATTAGGCATGGATTGGCTTGAGCAATGGGGTCTCATGAACTGCCAATTTGCTGAAAAGTGGGTTGAGTTTCAATATGAGGGTAAAACTATTAGACTGCAGGGCATTGTCGACAACCATTGAGTAATATGAAACAAGAAACAACAGGGTTATAATCTCAATTGTTTTCTTCTGTTGAGCAACTCTTTAAATGGGACAAGGGCAATGATATTTGGGCTATAGTCTTACTGTCTGCCAAATCAGACACCCAAACTGAAGCTCTGCCACTTGAAATTCAGAAACTAGTTGATGAGAATCAAAATCTTTCTTAGAAGACAACTACCTACCTTGCCACCTCATAGAAAGTTTGATCATGCTATTCATCTGCTACCAAATGTTGCTCCTGTTTACCGGACCTTATAGATGCAACCCTCTGTAGAAAGATGAAATTGAGAAGCAAGTTGCGGAGATGTCTTGGTAGTTGGGCCGTCGTATTAGTGAAAAAGGTTGCATGGGCTTTAGGCCTGTGTGTGGGTAAGCATCCCTGCGTGGCTTGCATTTGTTGGACTACAAATATTAGCTGGCTGTAATAGAATTGGCATCGAGAAGTGAAATAGAATCTCGCCTCCTCTTTTGCGTCCCTCTCTCTACTTTTGCTCTCCTCTTCTCTTCCCCAGCTCTGGAAAATCTATCCTCATACCTTTGGTCATGACACCGAGTGGTTTTAGAAATTCCTTGTCTGCACGCACTTGGGGTCAAATCATGGTGACCAGGCTAGACCCCACATGGCAGGGAGAAAAAATTGTGTTGCCATTTTGCCACTCCGATTTGTGCTAACGGCTACAAGATGAGTGTCGATGAGGGCACACACGAAAAGGATAACCAAACAACCCAAAGTGAACCTGGATTGCAAGAGGCCCAATAATCTTGGCCCTAGGCCCGCCTAGTGATGCTGATCCAGATGATTTGGTTTTGCGTATCAGGCAAGCAAAGCAACAGAAGAAGATGAAACAAACATGAAGGAGATGATGAAGCTTGCACCCTATTTGCAGGAAAGCTAAACATGGTATTTAGTCTTCTGACAAATGAGACGTATGATATGTATCAGGTTAAAATTAATGTAACATACCATAACGGGAGATATGTGGATGAATTCCGTATTCTAATTGTACCTGTTCTTGTGATCGAGAGCTGAGTCACCCTTTCCTGTGATGAGCAACAATTAATGGGAATAGAAATCCTGGTGGTACTATAATTATTTGGCAAAGTGCTAAGTTTCATGGGCAGCTTATTTTTCAGAATGAATATGCTGAGTTAGTGGAATTTCAAAATATCTTAAAAGTTAAGCAATGGGTTCTCACTAATATTTATGGCCCATGCACTCCGAAAGGAAAATGAGCCTTCTTGAACTGGTTTAAAAATGTGGAATGAGCGATGCTATTGATTGGATGATTGTGGGGGATTTTAATCTAACAAGATTACCGAGTAACAGAAATAAGCCAGGGGTAACATTGGTGAGATGCTAGCTTTCAATGCTGCTATCAGTCAACTCACATGGGTGAAAATACCTCTGAGGGGACAGAAGTATACTTGATCTAACAAACATGACAACCCATTTCTAGAGAGGTTTGATCAGTTTTTTACCTCTGCCTGGACAATTGAGTATCCTGGGACCTTGGCCAAAACCTTAACAAGGGACACGTCCGAGCATGTTCCATGCATCATATTAGTAGATTCATCAGTGTTAAATTTGAACACTGCTGAATCAGAAGTGTTCAATTCGAACACTACTGATTGGAGCATGATCAATTCCAGCAAGTTTCCAACCATGCATGTGGACTTTGCTGACATATCAAAATGACAGAGCTAAAATTATAGTGGCAAAATTGAAGAACTCAAGACGAGTCTTTAGAGCCTGGCATGCTCAACTACCCAACCTAGATTCTACAATTGCAAATGTGAAATTAGTAATCTCTTTTCTTGACATAATAGAGGAATCTAGAGACCTATCTCTTGAGGAATGGAATTTTTTAGATCTACTACAAATCCATCTAGAAAATCATCTAAAACAGCAGGACATCTATTGGAAATAGCGGGGAACAATAGAATGGGTTAGATTTGGTGATGAACCAACGGGATTTTTTCAGGCAAATGCCTCAATTATGCATAGAATAAATCTAATAACCAGTTTGAAGGATGAAGCTTGTAATGTATTGACTAAGCATGAAGATCTTCGTTGGGGGCATACAAAGGGATATTAGGCACTTCTAAGTTCCAGAATATGTACTTTGATCTTGATTCTCTCTTAAACCAGGCAGAAAACATGGGATGTCTAGAAGAGCCTTTCACTAAAGAGGAGATCGATAGAGTTATAGACAACTTACCTTTCAATAGGTCCCAATGGTTCTTATATAACTCTGGTTCCAAAGAAAGACTATCCAGAGGAGGTGGAAGACTATAGGTCAATCTCACTCTTGAACTCAAGGATCAAACGTCTCACAAAACTGCTGGCTGATAGGTTGCAAGTGTGGATCTTACTCGCAAGAATCAATATGGATTCATCAAACAAGAACAATCCAAGACTGCCTTGCTTGGTCCTTTGAATATCTACATATCTGTCACAAATAAAAAAGAAGAAGGAGATTTTCATTTTTGAAGTTGGACCTTGAGAAGGCTTTGATAAAATTGAATACCAGGTTATCATTGACATCTTGAGGCACAAAGGTTTTGGAGATCGATGGGTTTCTTGGATACAGGGCATACTGATATCTACGACTTCTTCAATGCTGCTTAATGGAGTGTCTAGCAAGGTGAACAACTGTAGAAGGGATGTGCGTTAGGGACATCCTCTCTCACCAGTACTATTTGTGCTTGTCGCGGATCTGTTACAATCAATTATCAACAAAAACAAAGATCAAGGATTACTCAAGCTGCCAATCACAAGAGCAGGAAATGACTTCCCAATTGTCCAATATGCTGATGACACTCTTCTTATTATGGAGGCTTGCCCAAGACAACCATTTGTTCTCAAGGCTCTATTAAACTCTTTTCCAGACTCTACGGGATTGAAAGTAAATTATAATAGAACTATGATGACACCTATTAATGTCAGTGAGGAGAAAATGCAAATCTAGGTAGGAAATTTCAGTTGTCAGCTAGGAACCATATCTAGGGCTGCCTCTGGGTACCAGCAAACCTTAGGATTTTCTTTCCTTTGTGCAAAGGATTGGAAGAAGGTTAATCTCTGCATCAATCTTTCTCACACAGGGAGGGAAACTAGAAATCTTGAACTCTGTCTTGGTTTCTATGCCCATCTCCCTCATGTGTTCAATCAAGGTGCATAAAACTTTGATCAAGCATATTGAACAATAACACTTGAAGCATTGCCTATGGAGGGGCTCATATATAAATGCAAAAAAAAAAATCATCAATGGCAGCATGGGAGATGGTAACCAGACCTAATTAAAAATGAAGATGGATTGGGAATCAAAAAGCTATTTGTACAGAATGATGCTATCCTCGTGAAGTTCCTACATAAATTCTTTAACATATCTCCTTTGCCCTGGGTACAGTTAATCTAGGATAGCTATTACACAAGTGGTCAGTTACCAAATGCAATGAGGAAGGGTTTTTTCTTTTTTTTTTGGTGGAGAGACATCTTAAAGTTACTTGATCTTTACAAAGGAATCTCATCAGTGGTGGTTAGAGATGGTCGAACTGTGCTTTTCGGGAAGACAAGTGGGCAAACATCATCCTATACAACAGTTTCAGCAATTGCACTCTTTTACAAATAAGCCTCACATTAGCTTGCATGAAGCTACCCAATTGGAGACATTACACCAGATTTTCCAGCTACCAATGTCTGAGGTAGCATTCAATCAATACCAAGAATTGCAGGAAGTGAATCAGCATGTGGACTTCAGTCAAGAAAAGGATATCTGGACGTATATATGGAGATCGTCTAATTACTCCATTTCAAAAGCATAAAAGCAATGGGACATGTTCACGTTCCGGCGCCCATCAAATGGATATGGAAATCCTCCGGCCAAATGAAGCATAAAATCCTTTTCTGGCTACTTAATACTAGAGGCTTACTTCGGAGGAGAAACATGGCCCTAGACTCTTATGCCTGTGATCTGTGTATCCTGAGAAGAGACATTGAGGCACTTGTTTATGCGGTGCAATTTTGCAAGGGCATGCTAGAACACCATTGGATTACAAATCTCAGCAACGGCTACAGTGTCTGAAACGGTCAAAAGACTGAAAAGGCAATTAAATATCCCCTTTTATGTGGAGGTCATCATACTCATGGCATGGAGTATATGGAAAACAAGAAACAACTGGGTCTTCAACAATATTGATCCAACAATTGAAGGTTGTTGGCAAGTGTTCATGCAAGAAATGCAGAAGGTTGTCCATCGTGCAAAAAGAAAGTACTTCCCAGCGAACTTACAAATTTACAATGGATACCTGTAATTTTTCCTGATTTTCTGTTGTTTTAATTTTCTTCTTTCCTCCCAAGAGTTTGTATGTGACTTTTGATCTACTTTTAATATAAATTACAATCAGTAGGTGCTCGAGCCCTTCCTGTTTCAAAAAAAAGGGTTAATCAATAAATTAATTTGTAGAGGCTTGCCCCTCCAGTTCTTTCAAACAAAAAAAGGGACCCTAGAAAAATAGGAGATTTGGAATTCCGACTACGTTCAAGTATTCCGGAATCCAGAGATCCAACATGCTACCGTAAAATACTGAGGACAGGCCAACATGATAGGATATGCTCGCATGCAACACTTTGCTCGCTTTAATTCTTTTAACAGATTCTCATAATGGCGGATACGGAAATGCAAGAGATGACATCGAGGTAGATCGATGCCACATTTCTCTGAACCTTGACGCGCTGGTCGTCTCCATGCTCATTCTTTTTCTTGGACCATCCGGTGTCATCAGTACCGTAACTGACACGCTCAGCACCGGCGGCAATCCTCACTGACGGCGAGACACTGGTGTCCTCAGGCGGCTCCTTCACGCTGGAGTTCTTCTCCCCGACGGGGGTGCAAGCCAAGAGTCAGATACCTCGATCGGCATATGGTTCACCGCGTCCGCCGTTGAGGCTGTCTGCTGGGTGGCCAACCGCGACGCCCCGCTCGACACCACCACCGGCGTACTGGCTCGCGATCAGCAGCGCGGGGAGCCTTCGCCTGCTCGACGGATCCGGCCAGACCGCGTGGTCGTCGTCGACGTCGAACACCACCGGCGGCGCCTCTGCCTCCGCCGAGGTGTTGCAGCTGCTCGAGTCCGGCAACCTGGTCGTGCGCGAGCAGCAGGGCAGCGGCGACGGCGTCCTGGGGCCGAGTGGTCTCTCACGTCGTGGAGCACGCCCAACGACCCGACGACGCCGGGTGCATTCCGCGGCGCGTTGGACACCGAGGTCCTCCCCAACGGCGTGTCGTGGCAGGGCGGCGCCGAGATGTCGTCGCACGTACTCGGAGATGTTCTCCAACCAGGTGGTGCACCTTCCTCCCCCCCATCCCACCCCCGACGAGGTCGACTACGTCTTCACCGCCTCGTGCTGAACGAGGTCGGCGTACGAGCTGCAGCGGCTGGCCTGAGACCCGTCCGGTAGCCGGGCGTGGAGACCCTCCTCGCGCAGGCTCCCAGGGACGTCTGCGACGACTACGTACGCCATGTGCGGCGCGTTCGGGCTGTGCAACGTGAACACCGTGTCCAGGCTGTTCTGCAACTGCCTGGATGGGTTAATTCAGCCCCGTGCCGCCGCCACGGTGGGCGGTCCTTTGCCGGGTGACGGAGGGACGTGCCGCCGGACTGCGGCGGCGACGGGACAACGACGACAGACGGGTGCAATTAATTACCCAAGTCTGAATTACGCCAGAATAAAATGATGCTAGGAAACCTTGTTAGAGGAATTCAGAACTGAAGTTGTTTTAATTGCCAAACTGCAGCACTGAAAAACCTTGTTAGACTTCTTGGTTCCTGCATGCATCCATGGAGATGAGAAGCTGCTGATTTATGAATATTTGCCAAACAAAAGCTTTGATTCCTTCATTTTTGGTATGCTTGAACCTAAATTTCGTGAATAAAAAAGAAAAATTCACTAATTCCAGTGGAATATTCGTTCTTATTTTGTGTCACCATTGTTGATGCTACCGGTAAAAGGGTCCTCGACTGGCCTACAAGGTTCAAGATCATTCAGCCTGTTCGGTAGGCTGCAGCTGCGGCTGCAGAAAAATAACTGCGAACACTGTAGTTGCTGCTAAAGAAATAACTGTAAACACTGTAGCTGCTGCAGCTGCTGCAAAACATCCAAACGAACAGGCTAAAGGAATATCAAGGGGACTTCTTTATCTCCATCAGGATTCAAGGTTGACTATAGTTCACAGAGATCTGAAACCAAGCAACATATTGTTGGATGCAAAAACGAGCCTTGAGATATCAGATTTCGGTAGGGCAAGAATCTTGGGAAAATTCCTTTCTGGCCATTGAAAAAAAATCCTCGTTCCTTTCCGGCCATCAAAATTTTTCATCTTCCTTATTGGCCATCACACCTATCTTTTTTGCCCAAATGGCCACTCTGTTAACTTCCGTTATGTGCTCTCTGTTTAGACCTATCTGATATTTCGAAACTGACTACGGATGCCCCTTTGTATCCCGATCAATGTTGACAGTGTACCATATTTCATCAATTCATCTCCTCGGTGAGCCATTGCAATCCCATATCAATGTGGGCGCAATCCTTTTCTCCACGGAGGGCGCGGTTGCTGCGCGGGGGCCGTGAGAGCGCAGGCAGGCGCGCGGGCATGCGGGTGGGCGAGGCGTGGCTGCTGCGGGCCACGAGCGCGGGAGCACGGCCGCTGCGGGAGAGGCACGCGGGAGCGGGCGGGGATTGGCGCGCGCGAGGGCAGAGGACGACCGGACGAGCGCGCCAGCTGCTGTGGAAGCACCGCTCGGCCATGGAAAAAAAAAAATCCTCGTTCCTTTAAAGCTCAACCTGCAGAGGGGAACGAGTCCTTGGCTTTTGTAGTTTGTCATGCTTCTGTCTGGTCCTACCGTGGTGCCCTTAGTATGTTTGCGACTTCCATGGTGCTTAGCAGTTGTTAACGAACATGGTGCTTTTGTAATATACGTGATGGCGACTTGGCCAATTGTCAAATTCATGTAACTGGGATACTGATGACATGTTATTTAGCCTTGTGAATGAGCCGTATGAACATTGAGGATTTATTCAGTCCATGAGATGGTCAATCTGTGAGCACCCACTCTCATCTATTTTTTTCTTATCAAAAATTCATTTTCATGCTGTCAAAAGTTTACAATTTCCATCCATTTTCACATTAGAAGAAAATTACATACCCAATATCAACTACATGTCCAAATATGTTGCCAGTAAGGAAACTTGCAAATTTTACTCCTAGGGGCATTTTAGTCTTTTCTTCTACCACGTAACACTGTTAGACCTTGGATTGGATGATAGTGGCCATTTAGGGAAAAAAGATGATGTGATGGCCAACAAGGAAGATGAACATTTTTTATGGCCAGAAAGGAACAAGTATTTCTTTTGATGGCCAGAAAAGAATTTTCCCAAGAATCTTTGGTGGAACCCAGCAGGAAGCAAATACTAATCTTGTTGTCGGGATGTAGTAATGTCATACCTCATTTCTGGAATATGATATGCATCATGTATCAGTCTTTTGATCAGTAGCTGATACGCACGAGAACACAGATATGATAATCAAAAGCATACTTTGAATTAGTAAATAAGTAGTATACCTGATAGATGACACCTTTAGTGGCGGTACGACAAGGATGTATAATCATCCAAGTGCATCCGGACCAACTAATGGTGAAGCAGACAGCGGAAAACCATAGCCCATAATCACAAGCAGACTTGAGAAGCAGAACCGAAAACCCAACCGTCGTCTTCATCTACGAAGTCTTCTCCTACTAAACCAATGATTGCAAACACGTGAGTACATCAGGTACTCCACAAGCCCTATACTACACAAGGGTATAGATACATGCATATATGGTATTATCAAGGAGTTGGCTTCATGGTTAATTTTAGCGGAAAGCAAACTTTATGCAGGGCTTAGAAAGAAATTCAATGAATTATAGAGAAGTAAAACCATAGTTTATATAGTCAATATTTTAGTTGGTTGGCCCTGGGAGAGAATGATTCAATCCCGCCAGTTCCCATATTTTAGTTGGGCCTTCCGACACGAATGTCATAACGACCCGGCTCACCAGCCATCTCTTCCAAAACACGGGCGACTATACACCCACTCACTCGTCAAGGAATCGTAGAGGTGGCTAATCAATGTGACGCACAAGAATGTGTCATATGCCGTGACAACGTCCATCCGGATGAATTTTACACTCTGCAGAGGTTGTACTTCTTCTCCCACGAGCTATGCACTCTTGATCGGAGAGTACTTAAGGCTTAGTCCATCTTCTCCGAGTAGTCTCACAAGTCCACCACAAAATCACTCAGGAGGTTATGACATGAAGGTCACATTAAGGCACAATACACCTGTAACAAATAGCAGGGTACATTGTGCTCCAGTTAAAAATAGCAGGATCCTGTAACAAATACCAGGACATGCAATATTCCAGTAACTAATAGCGAGATTCCCGTAACTGATAGCGGGTTCTCCAGAGCTTTCGTTGCATCTACCAGCCTCCAGGTGGTAATTGCAAGAGTACCAAGAAGGTAGGATAAGTCTTGCCCATTCAGGTTCCGTGGTTGTACGAGAATCATTTTGTATACAGTCACTTGAACCGGTCCTTACATGGCTGAGTAAGCACCAAGGTTTCTTACTATGAACATCCACACAAACATCACATTCACTTGTGGCCTTGCTCGCGATCCAACCCAACCCATCATCATCACCTCCAACTTCATCATCACCCTAGTTTGTTGCTACTCCCAACCCACATATTACTCACACCACCAAACTCATTTAACACAGTTGTAGAAACATTGCAGGGTCCTAAGCAATTCTAGTAGCAAGGTAAATTTATGCCATCATAGAAATGATGGATCAATCTAGGGTTAACAAGGTGATTAGTATTTAAGGGTAGGTCAAGGATCATTATTTATGCCTATATACTGTCGCATAAATAATACTAAGCAAATAGGGCATTAACTACTCAAGCAGTAAAATAACAAGTAATGCATATTACTAGAGCAGTCCAATAGGTGCATTGCAAAACCATCGGATCAATCATGGTCAAGGAGAAGTATAGCTTGCCTGACGAGCGCTACCCTAATCTTGGAGTTCCAAGTCTTCACGTTCCTCTATCGAAGTTGATGTCTTCAAGTACTTCCTTGAACTCAGATCTTCGAGGCTTGGATCTTGTAGCTTCTTCTCGAAGCTTGTCCTCGTGCTTCTCATTTTCTACACGCGATAATGTTATAATAAATACTAACGCATAAATAAAATAAGCTAAGTAAAACCAAATGTGAATCAGATAAAATACGAGAGAGAGTTCAGAGGATATGGTTGGGTTATGGATGAACGGAATGAGATTCGTCGGATTCGGAGTTGGAATAGTGAAGATATGACTTACAGACGATTAGGGAAGTGTTTATTACGGATGTGTATGTATGAAAAGTGTTCTGAAAGGTTGGTGTTGTAGTACTAGTGGGTACTACACAATTCTGTGCACGCGTGAGTGCAAGAATCACTCAAAACGGAGTTACGATTAAGGAGTTATGGCTATTTGAAGGTTTTAGGGGCTTAACTGCAATTATCAAAAGGTTCCAGGGACCTATTTGTAATTACAAGAAAGTATAGTGGCTTCGGTGTGAAAAGATGGGAACCTAAACATAATTACAGGAAACTACAAGGGGGTTTCTGTAAAAAGACAGGACCTTGGCAAAGCTCAAGGGGTTATCTGAAAAAGATCAGCGTCCTGGAATTTTTGGGATTTATGGAATTATTTTTGTTCCGGAAAAGGTATGGACCGAGTCCACAGCTTCTGTGGACCGGGATTGGGCTCTGGTTCACGGTCCATCGTGGACCGGAGCGATCTGGGCTGTTAGATTAGGAATGGAGGGCTGAGATTTTATGAATCGAAGGGTTATCTCGAGATCTAATCTCGACCGTTGGCTCAGGAAGGGACGGTTGAGGATGGCCGGGAGCGCCATGCGGCGGCTGGAGTCGACAGAGGCGGCAGCACCATGGGCGGCTCGCCGGAGCTCGTCGTTTCGGCGCTCCGGTGGGTCAGACGAGAAGGGAAAAGGTCCGGGAGAGAGAGATCGGGGTAGAGAGCTCACCCAGGGGACGTATCAATGTCGCGCGAGGCAGATACGAGCTAGCACCGGTGAGGGGCGGCTTGTGACGACTGCGTTCGATGGGGCGAGTGTTCTGGCGCTCCTCGGATTGCCGAAAGGGATGCGTCCGGACCAGGGCACACACGCGAAGCTGTTGTGCGTGCGAAGGAGGGCAGACGGTGCTTGGGGGCGGCTAATCGATCGACGGCATGCTTTGGGAAGATTTCAGGAAAAGTCCCGATTGGGAATGGCTAGTGGTCGAGGCAGGGTGAGAGGAGTTCAGTGAGTGAGAAGAGAAGGTTGTGCGCTTGTTTTTGTAGGCGGAGCGGACAGGGAAAGGCCGAGGCCGTCTTGGTGTGAACGGCAGACTACGGGCGACCTGGATGGTGCGCGGGGCCGGGTGCTTGGGCGGCGGCGCGTCCACGTAGCTTGGCGATGACGCGCGTCGGAACTGTGGCGAGGTGGCGTTGCTAAAGGGCGACGTCTCGGCGAGGCGTGGCACGACGGGGAGCGGCGGGCGCCACGCAGCTTCAGAGGGCAGCGGCAGTGTCGACGACACGGGGAGGAAGACGCGCTTCCGCGCAGGCTGGACCGGGCCGAATGGGTTGCAGGCTGAGCCAGGCTGGGTTGGGCCGGAGGAGAAGAGAGAAAGGGAGGCGCGCGGCCCAGAGAGGAAAATAGGGGGTTGGGCTGGCCAGAAACGGCCCACAAGCGGGAAAGGGAGGGAAAGAGGTTTAAACTTTTCAAATGTCGGTAAATTCGAACAAGCTTCAAATGAAATCCAAACCAACTCGAATAAATTCAAATAAATCCACAAACTCAAATCCTAAAATCTAACAACCATGTTGACAGGTCCCATTTTTAATTATTTTATGAAATTTCAATTTCTATATACTCTTGTGCTACTTTAATTGGAAGCATTATTTTTCAAAAATGCTAAATTTAAATTATGGCAAAGAAAGTCAAACACTTGAGCACTAAATTTTATATTTTAGAAATTTTCATTCTATTTAGGTTTGAACTATTTTAGTTCATTTTATTTTGAAAATTCAATTGAAAGGTAAGTGTAGGACAAAACTTTAAATTTATAGTGATTTTTGCTTTGTTTTAAATTTCCTTGAAACTTGGGATGGTACAAACCTACCCCACTTAAAGGAATCTCGTCCTCGAGATTCAGACGATCCAACGGTTGTTGTGGAACTCCTTTGTCGCTTCTTGTTTAGGCCTTCGATACTGTAGATTCATGTAGCACAGATCCTTTCTTCAAGGTCGTATGGGGTCCTACCCCACTTAAAAGGATTTATCTTCGAGTACCAAGGAAAACTTTTCATGGTTGCTTCACTTATCTTATCCGAGAAATTAAGCTTTTCTCATTGCTCCAAGGGTGGCCTTTTCCAAATATCCTTATTTCCAATTAGTCTCAATGTGAGTGTACTAAGACTTTTTTTTTTTCCGGCTTTGGGGATAAACCATCTCCACTGATGTAGAGGGTCTGTTCTTGAACAAGACTAGCAGTTTGTATACCTTATCACCATATTCCATAAAACTGAAAATTCTTGATAGGTCTGAATACAGTGCTTTATTGATATTTCAAGGTACATAGTACATCAAGTTACTCATACTACAACACTCTTACATAGAGCTTGTATTCATCGATGCCCAATCTTTTGATGTATTAGATTGGCGTTTGATCAGGGTTGTCATTCATTCTCTTGTCTGACTGTTCCGGGACAGTCTATTGCAAAGTGCCCATGCTTCCGACACAAGTAGCACTTCTGATTTGCTCGTGGTACTCTCTTTCCTTGTGGTTATCCTTCACTGCTCTGTGTATGGGTATTAGGTCGTTTAAAACCAGAAGATCTTATGCACATTTTATTTCTTTTCTTCTTTTGATATTCTTGCTTCTGTGAAGACTTCCATTCATGTACTTCACATTTCTCCATTGGTTTACATGGCTGAGTCTCATGGCTTCTGACATTTTCTTGATCTATCAGTGCTCCTTCAAGTAAGATGGTCTGATTCATGAGTGTGGTGAAATTTGGATAGATCTGGGTAACCAGCTGTATGTTCAGATTATGGTTAAGACCTTTCCTGAAACAATCTTGCTTCTTCTTATCAGTGTTGACCTCATCTGGTGCATATCATGCTAACTTCATAAATTTCTGAATGTACTCATTCACTGTCATAGATCCTTGCTTAAGAGCACGAAATTTATCTGCTTTCATGTCCATGATTCCCGTAGGGATATGATATTCACGAAAAGCTTGCTGGAATTCATCCCATGTAATACCATCTTGTGCAGCAACTATTTCTTTGAAGTTATCCCACCATTCCCCAAAAACTCCAACTAGTTGGTGAGTGGATAACAATACTTTCTGTTGATCATTGGTTGCGACTACATCGAGCTTCTTGGTAATATTTCTGAGCCAATCATCGGCAGCTAACGGGTCATCATCTGGCTGTCGAAGATAGGTGGTCTGAGCTTCATAAATTATGTTATCTTAAAATTGATTCCATGTCCATGGTTGCTCTGTTACTGAGAAATTACTTCCAGAATTTGAGTCTGCTTGACCATTACTCCTGTGAGGTTGGCAGGTGGGTGCGACATCTCATTACTATCTTGGTTGTTGTTATTGTTGGTACCTTGGTTGCATTCTTCTTCGCTGTGGTGAGCTAACTCACGATCATTATTATGGGCTTCGGAGGGTCTTCTTTTGCTTTGCTTGCCATATTGTTGATTGCTTGGCTTCTTCCTCTTGTTAGTTCCACCTCTTGTTGTTTGTTTAGCAAGGTCATGATCTTCAACTGCCTTTGCCTTGTGCTGTTAGCGAGTTTGAACTTGGATGGTCTTCTTTGGCGGCGACTTGGTTTCAACAATTGAGGTTTAGGCATGGGTTAGGAAAAGGTTTTGGCCTTAGGCTACTATTAAGCTGTTGTACTTGTTATTATTGTGATGTTTAGTTGTTAAGAGCACACACTCAATCATTCAATCAAAGAGCCAAAATAAAAACAACGATTCACACAAACAATGTATTTTACTTGAGGTTGTCGGGTGTGTGAGCGTACTACAACGTGGTCCAAGGTTGTAGGAAACTGACTATCGATTTCTTCAGACTATCATATCTCGACCATTAGTCCATGACCAAAAGGAATCGAGGAGGTCGTATGATTTGGTCGGTTAAAGAAAAACTGTTACTAGCCTTCATCATTGGAATGGCTTCGCTGACTTCTTGCTTTAGTGTTATCCAAGTTCGTCATCTCACGGTCATTGTACTTAACTTTTCTTGAGGGTAGCTCATGACATCATTCCACATTCTTGATAGTAACACGATACTTTTTTTTCTCATAGTCAGGATTACATCTCATACTACATATCCGTTTGTCTTGATTACAAGATATCTTACAACTAGTACCACAACTTGTGAGGCTTCCATTATTGTTGCTAGGAGTGAAACTTCTCTGAAGCATTAAGCAGGGCTCCAAGGTGATCCTTCATGAGATGCTTATGTTGATGCTTTTGGCCTAGGTAGCACGTCTGCACTCTTGAGGTACCTTGGAATAGATTCCTAATTATTTAGAAGCTTAAAGTATGACATCTTTGACACCAACTATGCCTTCTTTTCTTTTTCCTTGGTTGGTTTGTGCCCTATTGAGTTTCTCGTACTGGTACTGAGGGTGTCTTGTTTTCAGGTGTCCTTCTTGCCAGCAGTGGTAACAAAGTCTTGTCTTCATAATACTCTTGCTTGGGGTTGCTTTTGGGTAAACCTTGGGTGGAAGACTTTCATTACTTGATGATTGGGTATGTTAATTGTTTGATGAAAGGTATGTCCCATCGTGTTGTGCTTTGGCTTCTTAAGAGCTGGCGGGCAGTGTTTGACTATCATTCTTGAAAGGAAATGTTCGACTATCATTCTTCCTTTTCTGGTTGTGGTTCTTTCTAGAGCTGGCGGGCAGTGGTTATCCGGGATTCTTGTAGAAAGGGCACTAGGCGATCATGTGGCCAGGGTCCTGACAGTGGAAGCATAGTCTTGGCTTGTTGGCAGTGCTGCTCAAGATTGCCTTTTGATATATTTCTGGTGACATATTTATATTGCTTGGTTCTTCCTTTATATTGCTCAACTGGTGAAGGGTAGATACTTCTGTTGGGTACCTTGGCTTCTTGAGCTTTTCAAACATATCCTGAGTAGCGTCTTGAGTGTTGTCCTTTCTTTTCGAGTTGTGGCTCTCGCTAGTGTTCCTGAGCTGCAAAGCTTTCGTAAGGGTGGCGACTTCCTTACTTATGCTTTGCATCGACTCTTCCAAGTGTCCATCCTCTGAAGCATGCTTACGATGGCAGTAGTTGATGTCGCGTATGCCTTAGCCAGGGTATTCCAAGCTTCTTGTTCATGACACTTTTCCTGTGCTACAGATCGCGTCTCTCTCAGTGGTGCTGGTAACTGAGGCACGCCATTTTCCATGTTGGCCATTGTAACTCTTGCGTCAATGCTTGGTTAGTTGTAAGGGCAATTGGCAACCTTATGTCCGAGGTTGTGACAATTGTAACATATCTTTCGTGATATATTGCCCTTAGCGGCATTGGCATTCTTCTTTTGTTTAGGAACCAAATCCGGTACGCGGTAAACTTGGTATGATGTATTGTCCACTTCTATGGTCACATAGTCAGGGCTGTCGATCTGGTTGATATTTTCCTGTTGGAGACATGATAAGTTTAGGTACGACTTCTGCGATAGGACAGGGAAGAGAACAAGAGATTTTAAAAGATAGAGGAGAGGTACTATGGAAGATTTTTGTAAATAGTTTTGAAAATAGTCATTTACAAGCGTGACAAATCCTAGGTTTTCGTTCTACGGCCAAGTATTGCTCTCATACCACTTTGTCAGACCCCATTTCTGGAATTTGATGTGCATCATGTATCAGTCCCTAGATCAGTAGCTGATACGCACAAGAATACAGCTATGATAATCAAAAGCATACTTCGAATTAGTAAATAAGTAGTATACCTGATAGATGACACCTTTAGTCGCGGTACGACAAGGATGTATAATCATCCAAGTGCATCCGACCAACTAATGGTGAAGCAGACAACGGAAAACCATGGCCCATAATCACAAGCAGACTTGGGAAGCAAAACCGAAAACCCAACCGTCGTCTTCATCTACGAAGTCTTCTCCTACGAAGTCTTCAACCACGTGAGTACATAAGGTACTCCGCAAGCCCTATACTACACAAGAGTATAGATATATGCATATATGGCATTATCAAGGAGTGGGCGTCATGGTTCATTTTAGCGGAAAGCAAACTTTATGCAAGGCTTAGACAGAAATTCAATGAATTGTAGAGAAGTAAAACCATAGTTTATATAGTCAATATTTTAGTTGGTTGACCCTGGGAGAGAATGATTCAATCTCGCAAGTTCCCATATTTTAGTTGGGCCTTCCGACACGAATGTCATAACGACCCGGCTCACCAGCCATCTCTTCCAAAACACGGGCGACTATACACCCACTCACTCGTCAAGGAATCATAGAGGTGGCTAATCAATGTGACACACAAGAATGTGTCATACGCTGTGACAACGTCCATCCGGATGAATTTTACACTCTGCAGAGGTTGTACATCTTTTCTCATGAGCTATGCACTCTTGATTAGAGAGTACATAACGCTTAGTCCATCTTCTCCGAGTAGTCTCACAACTCCACGAAATCACTCAGGGGCTTATGACATGAAGGTCACATTAAGGCACAATACACCTGTAACAAATTGCAGGGTACATTGTGCTCCTGTAACAAATAGCAGGATCCTGTAACAAATACCAGGACATGCAATATTCCAGTAACTAATAGCGGGATTCCCGTAACTGATAGCGGATTCTCCTGAGCTTTTGTTGCATCTACCAGCCTCCAGGTGATAATTGCAAGAGTACCAAGAAGGTAGGATAAGTCCTGCCCATTCAGGTTCCATGGTTGTACGAGAATCATTTTATATACAGTCACTTGAACCGGTCCTTATATGGCCGAGCAAGCACCAAGGTTCCTTACTATGGAACATCCACACAAACATCACCTTCACTTGTGGCCTTGCTCGCGATCCAACCCAACCCATCATCATCACCTCCAACTTCATCATCACCCTAGTTTGTTGCTACTCCCAACCCACATATTACTCACACCACCAAACTCATTTAACATAGTTGTAGAAACATTGCAGGGTCCTAAGCAGTTCTAGTAGCAAGGTAAATTTAAGCCATCACAGAAATGATGGATCAATCTAGGGTTAACAAGGTGATTAGTATTCAAGGGTAGGTCAAGGATCATTATTTATGCCTATATACTTTCGCATAAATAATACTAAGCTAGTAGGGCATTAACTACTCAAGCAATAAAATGACAAGTAATGCATATTACTAGAGCAGGCCAATAGGTGCATTACAAAACCATAGGATCAATCATGATCAAGGAGAAGTAGAACTTGCCTGACGAGCGCTACCCTAATCTTGGAGTTCCAAGTGTTTGGTCCAGGCCTCCAGTATGAACCCATCTTGAAGAGCCGACGCATACGGGCTAAGCATCAAACCCACCACATATTGCAACCATGCAAACCCGCTTCATCAATTGGAAAGTCCCCAACGCAATTGGTCGCTCAGGAGCAAGATAGCATGACGCGGGTTGTGCGTGCGTGCAGGGGGGCCTAGCCCCACCCTTTTGTCATGATTTGAGAGGAGAGGAGAGGATATTGGGTGTGGTTGACCAGCGGCTGAGCCCATGGCGATGTGTGTTTGACGAGGTCGACCGGTGGCCGAGCCTCCTCTCCTTGCCAGGCCCTTCGTTGGCGAAACACAACGAGCAAAGATGTTATCTTAAGTGGTAGTGGTGGATAGACTGACCAAGTACAATCAATTCATTCCATCGGCTCACACTTTTGCTGTTACTGATGTTTCAAGGGCCTTTATGGAAAACATTTTCAAACTGCATGACCTTCCTCATTCACTTCTCTGAAAGTTTCTTTGCACAGAAGTATTGTTTATCATCCCCAAAGTGGACAAACAGAAATGGGTGAACCAGTGTTTCGAAATTTATTTGAGATATATGACATTTCAGGAACCTAAGAAGTAGGGACCTCCTATAGGTATGGCGTCCTATGGTTAACAATTGATAGGTCGGCCTAAGGGTCCATCAAATCTGAGGAGCCGTTCCCATAAAAAAAAAAATCTGAGGAGCCCAACCCAAGTTAGAGAATCAACATTTGGAAATACAAGAATTAATATTTTTTTAGTTTTATTTCAATATTTTTAAATTGAAATCAACATTTGGCTGTAACAAAAAATTGTTGACATGGTACAAACAAAATGTTGACATAGTACATTCAAAATGTTGATGGAAATTTTAAATTTTAAAAAATTCAAAAAATATTCATATTGGATCCCATTTTAAAGAATTCATTGTAACAAACACGTATGTTCTAACGGATTTGAAAATGGACTTACGATTTAGGAGAAAAATGCGTTTAAAGTTTGTAAATTGTTTCTTTTCCCCCACTACCCACCACCCCAATCAGAGCACGACGGGTAGTGGAACCTGGTTCTCTCCCTCTCAAGCTGCAGCGCACGGTATAGATTTTTATCCGCCAATCACACATCATTCGAATAAAAAGATCCCGTCTGACAGGCTACATATAGGAGCCGCCCTCATAACGAGGTCAATAGGTGGCCGAGGAACCTCGCCCATCCAGGCCCTTCGTTGGCGAAACACAGGCGCATGGTGGTGAGGTCCAACAGCGAGGACCATGGGTGGCTACTGCAAAGGACGTTTGCCGAAGCAGACCCAGGTGTGCAACGGCCAAAAACATGAGAAAGTGAACCAAGCTAAGTAGGGTTGTATTTCGTTTCTCGCGGGGAACAGAATTGGGATTTCGTTTCTCCCGGGCCATGCTCTTATGCTGCAAGCCAGCCGGAGCCTGGCTCCCCAGAACCGTGCTAAGTAGGGTTGGAAAGTGAACCAATCAAGGAGGCCAGGATCGGTGGCGGTGACAGACACCGAAGGGGAGGAGGAAGAGGTGATGTAACTCTAATCCCACCTATCCTCCCGTTTTTTTTTTTATAATAAGCACCTAACTAGGCCAAATGGCCCCGGATGGCTTTCGAGGCTTTAGACCATTAGGCCGGCTCTGGAAAGTTTACGTCCATTTCTCATAGCGCCCCTCAAGTTTTTTTAGGGGAGTACGTATTTATGCTGAAACAAATCAAACATATTTTAAGCTCTTCAAAATTTCATTTAATTCCCTGAATAATTTCAGAATTCGATGGGCTCAGTGTAGGGCACCAGCCTCCCTAGTCAGTTACTGCAGCGACAAAACAAGGGTAAGCCAAGGAGAATAACAACCGAGTACTCCATCCAAACAAAGCTCGTTGTTTGTGAGGTGTCCTCGTGTGCTTCTTAAATCTGAGTTCAGTTCTATGCTATAGTTCAGAAGCTACTAGGGGAAATGCATCATCGGTCCACTCTACTTCTGTTTAATTTAAGAACTCAATTGTTTCGATAGGCATCTTCTTATACTAATTTGCGAGTAGTTTAACACAAGCATGGAATTTCTTTATGATATTTCGTGGATCAAGCACTTTGGGAATTCTGAAATTATTCTATGACGATTATGGAGTGACGATTGAGCAAAACGTCACTAAGGCATGTTGTTTTATGACGATTCATATAGGTCCAATGCATTTTGTGACGAAAATAAGATGTGCGTCATAAATGCCTGCCTTAAATGGGAATAAAACCATATTGTGACAAATTCTTCTTTGTCATGTGAGACCAACGTGGAACGTCACAATTTTAAAAGTAGAAAAGATTTCTAATATAAAAATGTAATTAGATAAATCCATGAAAAAGTATTTTTTTAATTATTAGAGCTACAAATCTCTTCTTAAGAAAAACAATTATTTAATGAATTATATTAAACCTAGTTTCTAAATACAAATCATGATTTTCATGTTTGTGATACATTCATGCTGAAAATGTCCTTTTAGGTATAAAATTTGAATATTTATATTTTTATAATTTTTCAAAAATATTTTACTTCATTTGAAGTTGATTTGTATTTGTTTTGGTTAATTCTAAATACAGAAAAGATAAAAATACATTGACAGCATTGGACTGACTTCAGCCCATGCGTATCTCTTTTTTTTTTTTCTTTTGAGATCCAGCCCGTGCGTATCTTTTTGTTTGTTTATCTGATTCCTATGTTGGGCATTGAGGTGCTGGACCAGTAGGCCGGCCCATGTGGTTACGAAGCATTACCAGCACGCCAAACTGTAAGGCCCAAACCAAACTAAACAACAGCCGCACTTCTGGGCCATGTATGTACACGAATCATTTTTTTTTCTTTTTTGATATATAATGAAACAAGGCCCACGTCTTGGCCCACAGGCGCGTCCAAGAATTCGCAGCATGAGAAATGTCATCGCTTCAGCCGCTGACATGTGGGTCCTGCCTGTCGGCACAGCGGTTCATGCTGCTGTTCTTCCCACCTTGTCAATTTTTTTCTTTTGATTCACAATTCAAATTTCAAACACGTATTATTTCTTCATATGTTGTCCAAACGAGATGGTGTTTGTTTTCAGTTTCTTCTAAAATCGTGATCTATCATTTAGAGACATCTTCGTCATGTTTATTGAGACAAATTTTGAACTCATGTATCAATTCATTAATAACCATTATTCATTAGTTGCTTCACTTTTTCATAACTCTCTATCAAATTTTATTTTGGTAATGAAAATTTGTGAACATGTACACCTTATACATCTGAAACTACAATATTTTTGATGAATTTTTATGAAACACTTAGATGTGTGGGTATTCACTTTGCAATGAATTTGGTTCTCAACCTCATATGGTAGCTATGAGAAACTTGGGTTTCAACAGGTATACATTTTTAAAACTTTCAAAAAAATTCAAAATTAATTACAGAGGTTAAAGTGGACATGAAACATGGCCAACCCAAAATTGAGTTGAAAACTCAATATATTTACGGAGATAAAAAAGGACCAAAAAATTAAAAAATTATCAATTTCTTTCTCTTTTTTGTACTTCTCAACATAAAATGCGAATGGATCTTAAAAATGGTGAAGACATATAACATAGTGACCTGTACCTATAGTAAACTTTCTAAGATTTTTTAAATCTTTTATTCCATGTATGTTTGAAAACTTTCGTGGCATGTAAATTAACTTTCAATACACTTACATGACAAAACAATTGGTGAAAAATTACAAAACATTAATGGAGAATGGAGTGGACTTGTGACATCCTCACAAAAATTGTGACACCAAAATTCATCATATTTTCGGAAATACGAAAAGACAAAAGTATAGAATAATAATATAATACGTCTTTCAGAAGCGAAAACGTTTTCAGAAGCGAACTGATGACGCCTTCATTCAGGCAACTGACAGAGTTGGCCTACCTATCAGGTTGGAGTGGCAATATAAACATCGCTGCAACCCTAATCTCACAAACCCAAGTCTCTGCTTCCGCCGCCCCTCCTCCCTCCTCCCTCCTCCCGTACTCTCATCCCCTGTTCCTCCGATCCCTTCTCTCTCCCATATCAGTCTACAGAGCGGTGAGTGGGCGGGCTCCTCCGCGACGCGCGGACGAGATCTCCGCGGGGGAGTGCTGCAGGCACCTCCGCGACGGGTTCGTGAAGCATCTGCAGCGGTGCGCTTTGACCGCCTCGCGCACCACAACCCCTTCCACGACGGTGGCATCTCTCTCTCCGGCCAGATCTACTTCATTGGTGCGGGGCACAACTCAGTCTCCTCGCCAGACATGGCTCCAGGGGCTGCATCATCCTCTTCGTCAAGCTCAGCTCCGGCCACCACTCCGTCCAGATTTCCTTCCCTTCGTACTTCTCTGTTAGTTTTTGTTCCGTGGTGTCCCTGTTTGATTTTTTGCAGGATTCCGCATCTCTGAACTGGAGTGTACTTCTCTGTTAGCTTTTGTTCCGTGGTGTCCCTGTCCCTTTCTGCAGTCGATCTTTGATTTTGACTTAACCAGGTTCCGCAGTGCTCTGAGGATGAGCGGCAGGATCTTGTTTACTTCATAGGGAGTAAGAATATTTGGATTACTCTGTTCTGCTGTCAGGCTGGTCATGGCTTTAGTGTTTTCTTTTCAGGTGTGAAGAAGATGACATGATTTGGTTCTAGGCTTCAGAAACAAAGAAGATTCAGATTCGATTGTATGGTGTTGCCTGTAGCTGCAAGAATCAAGTTCTGTTGTTGTCTGCTACTGCTTGTGCCATGAGTAGCATAGGTGCTGTTTGTTGATAATTTATTCATCTAGTGCTAAATTGATGCTAGTCTCTGTTTGCCTCCTGCTTTAGCTCATGGCTGTGTTAAGTTAGATTCATCTTGCATTGTACTTGTCCTGCCCTTGCTTTCCGCGCATGATACCTGTAGTAACATGACAGCGTATATAGCTCATTGGTGTGTATAACATGGCAGCGTATATTGCAGCGTATATAACATGGCAGCGCATGATACCTGTGTTAAATTGATGCTAGTCTCTGTTTGCCTCCTGCTTTAGCTCATGGCTGTGTTAAGTTAGATTCATCTTGCATTGTACTTGCCCTGCCCTTGTTTTCCGCGCATGATACCTGTAGTAACATGGCAGCGTATATAGCTCATTGCTGTGTATAATATGGCAGCGTACATGGCAGCGTATATAGCTTATCTCTGCTTGCAGTGTACGTGCCTCTGCTTAGATGCTGTGTGCTGGAACCTATTAGTTGCTTTGGAATGCTTATTTGGTTAGTATAACCAGTCATGTTACTCAGATTAGTTTACTGTAAAACTTATAGTTTGCTGCGCAAGTGCTTATATGGTTGTGCAAGTCCCTGACTAATACTACTGTATCAGTTAGTTTTCAGATTTCACTTTTCTAATGGTAATTGTATCTACATATGAGGACAAACTGGTGCAACTTTGTAGGTGATGTCCTATGCTGCGCAAGAAAATGATTTCATAATTGAAGCTGGCTCGTTGCTGAACTGGTTCTGCTCTACAAGCTGCTAGTAGAATTTCTCATTAAATGTATATGTTTATATGGATTTTTAGAAGGTTTCCATGTGCCAGATCATTAAACCAAGCTGATCATTCTTGATTTGGCTGTATGCTAAACTCTGCTTTTCGGTACTTGTAATGGCTGGAATTTTTTTTTACGAGTGTAATGGCTTTTTTTTTCCTTTTTGAGGAAAAAGAGTGTAATGGCTGGACGGTTGTATGTCGGCCTTATGTTGAAATCCGATGGGCCTTATGTTGAAATGTGATGGGCCTAATAATGAATGTCTTTCTGTTTAAATCGACACAACCCCATTTCTGTTTTATCGGATCATTGCCATGCGAAAATTAGGTCCAGACAAATGTAGCCCAATATGAAAAATTGCTAACAGGGCCGCAAAAGAATTGGGCCTGTTAAGAAACTGGCAAAAAGGCTGATATGTGTAAAATGCAAAAGGCCTGTAGATGGGTTTAGCCCACAACAGGGTTGGGCTTAGCCTTCCTGGGCCTGCACAAGTTATGACGAATTAAAAGGATCGTCACAAAAACTGTTATGACGAAAATGCAATATTTTGTCATAAAACATGTTTAAACACATATGATAGGTGACGATCTGATTTTCGTCACTAGATCGTCACAGATTCTAACCTATGACGATTTTTTCAACTTTTGTGACAAAAATAAAACGTCATCTATCATAAAGATTCTTGTAGTGATTAGGCCGGCTCTGGAAAGTTTACGTCCATTTCTCATAGCGCCCCTCAAGTTTTTTTAGGGGAGTACGTATTTATGCTGAAACAAATCAAACATATTTTAAGCTCTTCAAAATTTCATTTAATTCCCTGAATAATTTCAGAATTCGATGGGCTCAGTGTAGGGCACCAGCCTCCCTAGTCAGTTACTGCAGCGACAAAACAAGGGTAAGCCAAGGAGAATAACAACCGAGTACTCCATCCAAACAAAGCTCGTTGTTTGTGAGGTGTCCTCGTGTGCTTCTTAAATCTGAGTTCAGTTCTATGCTATAGTTCAGAAGCTACTAGGGGAAATGCATCATCGGTCCACTCTACTTCTGTTTAATTTAAGAACTCAATTGTTTCGATAGGCATCTTCTTATACTAATTTGCGAGTAGTTTAACACAAGCATGGAATTTCTTTATGATATTTCGTGGATCAAGCACTTTGGGAAGTCTTAGTTTTGTGTTGAATGTATACATCATAACCAGTTAAAGTCAACAGGCCATTGTTGTGAGATCGCACTTGATCAGTTGGCTTGGATAAAAACTAACCAATCAATGATTAATGCATTCCACGTCATCGGTTTGATGCACCGGCCAAATACAGAGCAAGCCATGTGAGACATGCACGATGGTCACGAACCCATGCTCTAATCTCTACTACTTAAAAAGGCTAAGCAATGTGACATGTCTGCCTTTTTCGTTTTGCCAGGGTCGTCAAACAGCCTTTTTCGTTGTTTCGTTTATCATCCAGAACCCACAAAATTATAGAAACTCTTGAATACCGATCCCGATCCGGTTGCCATGGAGACTGGACGTGATCCAGTTCAGTTTCTGTTTCCCTACAAAAACTAATACCGATCCACATCCGGTTGCCGTGGAGACCGGACGTGATCCAGTTCCGTTTCCCTACAAAAACGATCACGAGATCTCGCCCCCATGATACCGTTGACTTTCCTATGCCATTACGATTGCGCTCGATCCCTCGACCAATCCACGGTGTCGCGCGGCGTCCCCGGTGAGGCCAGGAACGGACGACATTGAAAAGGTAGCGCACTCCATTGCGGTGGCGGCACGATCCCTCTCGCCAGTTCTTCGCGGCAGCAAGACGTATCAGGTAGTGGACTGCCTCCTCTCCCGCTCCACGCAATCAAGTCCAGTTCGTGAAAAGTCAAAAACGAATTAGAGTCCGAATCTGGCTCCCAAAGTTTGTCACTCCGTTTCCTTCCTTTGTTCAAGATATACCCAGGATGTGTTTCTCGAGCCTCGAATTCTCGACCAGTTTCCGCCATGGCGTCCAGCTAGGCGAATCCACTAACGCGAGGCCCCTCGACCTGGCAGCGTCCAAGCAAATATCGATGACATCGGTAGTCGATGGAGCCCAGGCTTGTGCAGTTATGTATGCATGCTTGGAAGAGCCTAGAAGCAGCCGACATTGACTGGAACGAAGCCGATTTGTGAACACGGCGTGGTAGCGCGGAGATGGATAGCATCGTGGCGGCTATGCAGTTTGCCGGAGGCGGCGTTGCTAGCCATTAGATACAAATGCGTGAATGCAGCCTTGGTTGGCCTTAGTAGATACAAATGCGTGAATGCAGCCATGGTTGGCCTTAGCGTGACCATTCTGCTACCTGCGTGCAGACTTGCCATTGCCATGAACAATTTTTCCTGCATTATCACAGTTTTGTCTTTCTATTTTAGATGCAGTTTTTTTCTTTGTGATTTGGGGCTCATCATCTCACTATCTCAGATGTTCTATGTTCATTGGTTCCTTAGCATGACCATTCTGCTTCTTTCGTGATGCAGGCTCTTCATTAATTGGTTCCATGTTCGTTCATGAGAGGAACAACGCAAAAGAAACCCAGGTGACCCATCTCTCTAACGCTACATGCATGCATTGTTTGATGTGTTTGCTACTGATACCCAAGTATGAAGTACTCATGTGGTTTCATCTGAACTAATAATAAGCACATATTCTGTGCTATTTTGAATAGCGTGTATGGTGAGATGATTTAGGGAGGCTAGAGAGCTGGATTCCGTTCTTCTTCTTGTTATCATGAGGTTTGTATTCCTAATCTGAAAACAAGTAGGAGCTAATCTAAAAATTTGATAACAGGAATTTTTCCTAATATAGCACTGAAAATGTTTATTCAGTGATATGTCTGTTACACATGTATTTGGAGACTTTAATTTTTGTCATATAATTGCTTATGATAACAAAATATATCTCTGGAGGAGATTAATGCATTGATAATGTGCCTTTTAGCTGTTATATAGATGGTTAAGTGCATTGATCTTGACCATCATTGTCTAGCCAATCTATATTCTGTTTGGATATATAGAGTGTTGTTAATTTCTGTTTTGTTAGTGTAAGATGACATTTTAATATATGAGCATAATACAGACAATTTACCATTGGTGAACTCTCTCGTAGATGGCACCTTTGAAAGTGACCGGGGGTTGGACTCAATTTCTTGACCTATCTAACACCACAAATGCAGGTAACTATTCGTAAGTTCTAACTATTATTTGACCCCCGTAATTAATTACATGGTCTACCTTTTCAAGTGGAGGCAAATGATGTAGGAGATCAGATGACATTACACAGTCAGCCACAATTCCTAGATCCTAAAGAAGCTAAGAGGCAAAGGGAGAGGGAACGATATGCGAAGATGACTGATCAACAAAAAGATGAGAGAAATAGGAAGCGTCGTGAAGCATACCAAAGAAAGAAAGGTGAATTCACACTTTCTACAATGTCACTGATATACAAATACATCATTTTAGATAATGTTTTTGCATAATGTTTTTACTTGATTACATTGCATTCATCAAGGAAAATACAGATGCCAAAGGTAATGATTTCTTGCATTGAAGCCATTCATTGTAGTTGTATATGCAGAAAATTATTGAGCATAACCTAATGATTCATATGACAATAATCTTATATTAATATTTGAAGTATGATCACGTGTTATTGGTTATGTCATATATAACATATAATGATGCAAATGCAATAAAAATAATAGGATATTAAACATTATATATAGTCTTTCAGGTTTTTATATTAGAACTTATGGCATCGCAACAATCAAAGAAGATAATAGATACCTACAAAAATATAGAACAATTGAGAACAATTGCACTGGGAAGGAAAAATTGGCCAAGATATCATCATGGCATGTAGTGAGATTATTTGTTCAATAATGTATTTAAGTTGGCATCTCATAACAAAAGTAACACATAGAGATTCTGTTCTGCTTCAGGTAGCGGTACACCCCAAGCTGGTGGACACAAATGCACGATTGACTTCAATGAGAAATCATTTAATGCCCCCACTTCCCTTGCTAATACCTCGTTGTGGCTAACATCCTCAGATGAGCAGAGGGAAGCAAAACGCATGAGGGAGAGAGTGCGTTATGCAAATATGACCCATGAAGAGAAGAAATTGAGATTTCATCGTCAATATTTGCAAGACGCATTGCGACGTGAGACCTTAAGTCAGGAGCACATTGAAGCAATAAAAGAACGTCGGAGGGTGCATAATATGACGCCCGAGCAAAAGCAAGCAAGGAAAGATCGTGAGAAAGCACGTCGTGTGTTGCAACGTAAAACTCTACATAAAGACTCTATCGCCATGGCAAATCCTATGTATAACTCATCAGACGAGTCCAATTGAAACTGAAATAGAGTATGCCAAATCATGTGGCAGTCTTGAAAGTTGTATAATGACATTTTGATGGAAATCTAAATCACCCGTAGCAACGCACGGGCAAAATGCTAGTTATTTCTAAATGCAATGCATGGCTCATACATATTATTCCATAATCTTCCATGATCCTTCACGAACTAACTCTCGATGAGCCATAATCTCCAAACGTTTTTGCCTGCAGGGCCTATAAATAGGGCCAGCTCCTGTGTCATGGCAAGGCAGACACACACACACACACACACACACACACACGCCATCCTTTCTTCCTTCTCTAGCTTGTAGGCATTTTTAAAGCCGTCGCCACAGCTTTCTCTCTGCCTTTAGCTCAAGAAAATGGCTTCCCATGCCGTGACCGCACCTAAAACTGCAGCTGTCTGCGTGATCATCCTGCTCGCCGGACAGCTGCTGATGGCTACACCAGCGATTGCGGATCTTGATCTTACGGAAGCATTGAAGCAGGCGTACAACTACCAACAGGCTGTGCAGCAGCTGCCGCCAATTCTAGGGGATCGGGGTCCTCTGAATTGAGGTTCTCAATTCAGAGAACTGTAGCGATCGCTACAGTAAAATGTGAGGGTAGGTACAGGCCTCTGATTTAAGCACTGTAGCGTACTGTTCACATGTTACTGTAGCGTCGGATCTCAACTGTTCGTTTCCAATCCAAAGGCTGGGCCGAGAGCTAATTCCGGGACACTGTAGCCCCTCTGAATTGAGTTCTCCAATTCAGAGGATCCAAATCGAATTCTAGGTAGTGGCTGTGGAGGTAATACAAACTGTGCGTGCATCAGCAAATGTCCAGACAACTGCGCTGCTCAGGGGAAAAAGTTTGGTACTAGTGACTATAATGACTGTGTTGCCTTGTGCCAAGCCAACTGCCCTGCTTGAGCACGTCTGTCCACGCATGCTGCCTCTATGTTCCAGCCAAGCCAGTCACATTGATTTCATTGTATGCATCTCGTTGTTGTATTTTGCGTCTTCCAGCTTCCTTCCAATAAACGAGGGTTAAGGGTACGTATGTATACCTAGCCACTCGGCCCACCGTCTTCCATCTAAGCACGACGAAGGACCATCGAATTGTGTGTACTGTATTTCTGCTATATTCCAATGTAAATGTGATTCCTGGCCTGCTATAAGTAAATGATAAATGTTTCTCTTTGTCTTCTCTTATAATAAACTACTACCAATGCACGTGAGTGACATGAGCATTATGTCTAAAAACAACATTCTCTTCGTATCTAAGTTGGAATATATTTTCATACAGAAGCTTACCCAACCTTTTAAGTGACCATCCTACATATATTCCGACCTTGTTGTGTCACATCATTGTTAAAGAAAGTGTAACTTATGAGTAAATATATTATTCAAATACAAAAATAATAAAATAGATGATTCTTGGATAATGGCCAAACTGTATTTGCAAAAAGTTAAGAAATATGAGCACATGTAAGTTTTAAACAATGATCTTATCCAATGATTACAATGGTGAGCATTTCAAAAATATATGACAATGGCTTTTTATAGCTCTACGAGTCTACAATGCGAACTGTAACATCCCACCCTAATCATGGTCTAAACCTTCTGTTAGTGCACATTGATCATTTGTTAATGATCACATTGGAGAATTTAAGTTAAAAGCAAATCATTTGAAAATAGTCAAATATGATCTTGAGCTAGAACTTCAAAATTTTGTATACAAGTGGGCCCATTCAAATGTTTCCTTGGCATCCAGGGGAAAAAAGAGATTTTTGGAGAATTTTGTGGATTTTTCTACAAAAGGAAATGGGCTCAAATAAATCAAAGGTCATTTATCCAAAATCTGACTTAACTGAATTTTAACTCAAAATTCAGATCGAATTAGGAAACGTTGTAATAAGGAAAATTGTTCATCTCGGTGAAACCTTCCAGAACTGATTTTATCACATTTGTTGGAGCACAGTTGAGTTTGGTTTCAATCAATCCAAGTCAGCACGTGCAAATTTATTTGAAAATTCGAAAATTCTACTGTAGCGACATGTGTCGTCTCCGTCGTCGCTCCTCCCTCTCTCTGCCCATCCCGGCGAACTGTGGCCGGCGTCACTCGGCACAGCGCCGGCGACCGGTTCAGCCCCCCTTCTTGACCCTTATCTCCTTCTCCTTCGGTCAAGTCGTCGTCGCCATTTCTTTCCTCTCTTCTTCCTTGTCCAGCGCCCGCCATTGCCGCCACACGAAGCTCGCCGCCTCACCGTCGTTCTGCTGCGCCCCAAGGTCGACCCCAATTGCGAAACGAAGCGCCGAGACCCCCTCTAGCTGATCCTCACCGCCAATCGAAGCCTCCCCACGTGAAGCTCGAGATCGAAGGAGGATTTCAACCATGGCCGGCGGATGAACGAGCTCGACCTCGCCGGGAAATTCGTCCAACTCGGTGAGCGGTTCTTCAATTCATCACACACGAGTCTTCCTCACTTCTTCACGCACCTCCATGGCTTGAAGTCTTCGTCAATATCGCAGCGTGCTCGCCTTCTTCCCCGACGCCGTTCGCCGGACCGCGCCGCCCCCCCTCCGCGAACCACTCTTTCCGGACCCCCTCCTCGTGCACACGTACCCCCGGAAGCTTCCTCTCATCGAGGTGAATCCCAAGCTCCCCCTAACTCACCCCCTCGCTGCCTCCTCTCATCGGAACGCCGTGCACCGCCGCTCGCCGCCACCACCATCGCCGCCGACCTCCCTCCCGGCCATGCGCACGTGCACACCACCTTGCCCTAGAGCCGCCTCGACGCCCTCTACGCGCTGCTGCTGACGTTCACGTAAAAGTCACCGCCGTTTAGCCGGAACGGCGACCTCGCCGTCGACCCTGTAGCGCGCGCACGCCATTGCCCTGGCACTGCTACAGTGCCGCGGCCCTTTTCTTTCTTTTATGTTTTTCCCACAAATCGGCTGAACTTGTAAATTCAATAGAAATTCAAATACAACTCATAAAAATCAGAAACAAAATTTGTTGGATTCCTTGTGAACAGGCCTATCCAGTGGTACAACATAAACATCTGAATTCGTCTTAGTTAATTTTATAAAATTCGGAGAAGAGAATCAGGGAATCATTTTTATAAAAAGATCTATTCATGCAAAAATTCTGATTTTTGGCACGCATACTCCTTGTGAGTTCACTGAACTGCTCACAAAACAGTTTCTTGAAATTCACCATATTTTAGGAGTAATTTCAGTTTCAAATTTCTAGCAAAATCTTTTTTATCATTTTATTCCTACACTATTTGGCATCAAATTTTGGATATGTTATTGCTAAATAAAAATACAAATTTAATTTTTGATCTTCCGGAAACCTTTAAAAAAAAATTTAGAAGAAGATCCCTTATTTGCACTTAAGAAAATTCGTAAATTCAAAGTAATTTGTGTAAATCACTTGAGACCAGAATGCTAAAATCTGATAAATGGCCCTGCAAGCATGTTGCATTGTGCATAATAAAATCATCATGTCATATTTGTCAAGGAGGTTCCATGAACCCTCTTTGACTTTGTGCATATCATTTCATTCATTTAGGAATCGACGCCGGACTCGAGGACTTGGAGCTCGTGACCGAGGAGACCGGCGCTGACTTGAACGTGCTCGAGTGTGCTAACCACCAGCCCCAAGGCAAGCCCCGGTGCACACCTATGTTTTTGCAAAGTTTCCACTTTCTCACATGTATGCGGGTCGTGAAATGTGCATTACGTATAGGACTTGATTGAAAACTTAGTTGCAGGTATCCCCAGATATTCCTATGGGTTTGGTTCAGTTATGTTCTACCACTCGTTAGTTTGCTATGCTTAATATCGAGTCATCGGTAGAAACATTCGAGTGGTATGGAGATCACTCGATGTAGGTGGTTCGGATTTACTTTATGCTCTCACCTGATGATGATAATGAATTTGAGACCGAACGGGGAAGTTTCATGTGTAGGTTGGGGTGACAAGGCTCGCCTTGTTCGCCATAGCCCCGTTTGTGTCGGTTGAGGACCGTTCGTTGTGGCCCCGCTGAGCAAGTTTGAACAGTACCGAGTGCATGCTAGTAGAATGGGAACTAGTAAACTGAGTAGCTCGATGTTGTATGTGTTGGACGGTGCACCCCCTCACTTTTGGTGATGAAGATGGAATGGTGGTTGCGGGTTTGTGTAGGAAGGGAGGGCACACGGGCTAACCACGGATTGTCTGGCGCGGGTATCGCGTGGAGGACGTGGGTCCGGGAGAGGTGAAATCAGCTCGACCTTACGATGTCTTGTGAAAAGTTGCCGTGCGTGACTCTTTCGAGTGGCGTACGTCGTGTATTCGGGTTTCGCCTGCAGGTGTAAATCGATTCGAATCGCCGTCCCTCGCGGTTATTGAGTACTACTTGTTCACTGCGTCACATCGTAGTAAGAAGTGCACATGATGATATTTATATGCCTTTGTACTTCAATTAATTGTATTGCAACCATGTATTGCTTAGTTAGGTTGCTAATATTTATATTAATGCAAGAACCCTTTTAATTTGGCTAAAATATGAAAATAAGGATCAATTATTAGGGCTGTTTTTGCAATTAAATTTCAGCAACCTGGTCAACTTCCTGCATATTAGAGGTCGGTCTTAGAAGACCATTTTGACGGGTAAGACTTGCTGAGTATTAGTTGCTCAGGGTTTGTTGTTAAAAATTTTGCTGCAGGTATTCCCAATTGTAATTTCTGCGGTTGTTTTGGCAAAGTAGTGTGGGAGGGTGAGCCGCCCAAGGACTGGTCTATTGAGTGGGTTCCCTCCTCTCCCAGCCAGGAGCAAGGTGAGTGACCGGACATGATTTCCTTGTAAGTATGTATCGTCGTGTGTTTCGCTTCCGCTCGCTTTTATGTAATCGAATTTCAAACTCTTTTATGTAATATTAACCGAACTTCGAACTTTGTATCCTATGTTAATTATGGAACCAATGTAATAACTGAACTTGATGTAAAATTATTTTACTTATGCTTATGTGTGTGGTCATATGCATACTTGCTTCGCCAAGTATCCCCCGATTATGATCCTGGTTAGCCAAACCCCTCATTAATTTGAGGTGGGGTGCTACAGCTGGTACCAGAGCTAAGTCGGGGTTTATACCACACTAATGAGCATTATTTTGAAAAATCACGCTTACGGTGAGGTACGGTTTAGTCGGCCCTATATAAGGATGTTAGTGGTTTAAGGTGGCAACTAGTGAGTCTTGTTTGAATAGGTTTGATTGTTTTTCTTTCTTTTCTGAAATGTCGGCGAGATGGAAAGGTAAGAATGATGTGAGGCATGGGTCGTTGACCGTATGGCCGTTTTGTTGTTTTGATGGGAGGCATGGATCGTTGATCGCATGACCGTTTTGGTTGTTTTGCTGAGGCATGAGTCATTTGACTTCATGGCCGTTTCGTTGTTTGTGAATCTTCTGCAGGTACTCTAACCACGTTAGAGGTCACACCATTTGCTAGTCTAACACGGTTGAGAGACGATTTTGTCACCGAGTCACGAATGCCGATATAATGGCACCCTTTTATTTTGGTGAGGAACGAATAACCTAGGTTAATAAAAATGGTTGCATTGCATTTGCATATAACATGTTCATATACTTAAGATGCAAAGAAACCACTGGTTGTGTTCGTTAATATCGAAATTTTGTAATGGAACGATCCATCCAAATGAAATTGAAAACATTCAAATCAAACCAGTCCAATCTGCCGCGAGTAAGAATTTCCAGTCAACTTCAACACGCCATAACTCCTCCGTTTTAAATCCGATTGTCGTGTTTAAGCACTCTATGGAAAGATCTCAGAATTCTCTACAAGTTTTATATGTAACTCTTTCTGTGATTCGTCCTAGAACCTGACGAAATTCGGTGGTTTGTTAGTCGAGTTCAGTCTGTCCAGAACAGGATTTCAGCAGACAAGGGTCAACTTTGAATAAGCATAACTCCTTCTATACTGATTCGATTGAGGTGAATGAGTACTTGTTGGAAATCTCTTGAAGTTATCTACAACTTTCGTAACTGCCAAATTTTCTGTTTCTGCTTAGAAACATGCCAGTTTTCGTTTTAGTAATCACTGCCAGATTTCGACAGATTGGGTTACTTTGCGTATTGCAAGACTTTGAATTCCATGGGTTTTACTCAACAAATTGTAATCGTTGGATGTATTATATGTTAATTTCTTAACATGTTTTACTGCTGGGCATTATGGTTTGACTTTTATCAAACTTGATTCCCCGCAGATGGCGTTCAACGAGATCCTGGCGGAGAACGCCGCTATGGCTGCGCGCATCGCCGAGTTGGAGGCTCAGCTTATGGAGTCTGAGCAGCAGCGTATGGCTTTGCAGCGGCAGAACGACCTACTGAAGGAGACCGTGGATGAGTTTCAAGGATTAGTGAAGGACCTTGCTGATGAGAAGGCCCAGATTACAGCAGAGCATAACGGGGAAGTTAATCACCTTCAGGCGCAGCTGCACGTCGCTCAAGCCAACCTTGCTCATGCACAAGATCAGATTCAGCACGTGCAGGCCGAAGCTGATGCAGCTCACAACGCTTTTGTTGAGCTGATTCAGATTCAAGTGGCGCACCACAACCCGCAGCCGCTTGCAATGGATGATCAGAATGTGGTGCAGGGCGCGTCGGGTGTGGACTATGAGCCACCCTCTACCCCTAAGGATGAGGATTTGCTTTCCGACGCGGGCAGCAACATGCCACACGAGGAGTAGTCTTCGTAGTAGGCTCTAAAGTAGTTAGCTAGTGTGTATGACTCAGGCTATTAGTAACTGGTAGGTTGACCGAACTCTTTGAATCCCGCAGCTTGTTATTTTGGGAAGCGCTGCAAACGATGTTGTAATCTAATGGTGACGGTTCTGTGTACTGCAAGACCTTAGAGTTAACCTTATGGATGTCCCGTGCGGTGTATGGTAGCTGCACACCGCCCTTTTGTGATGTAACATAGTGGGGAACATCCAATGATCGTGTTATAAAGTATATATTGCAAATGGAAGACAATGCTTGTGTTGAAATGATTATCTACCGTTGTTGTCTACGTGTGTTCAATTCTGAAATTTATGCCATGTATGCCTTGTAATTTTATTACAGCATGTTATTGATCATTAAATATGTTATTTAATGGTGCAATGATTTATGGCAGATGGGAGACACTCGTAGCGGACAGGTTCCCCCGGAAGAAGTCGATACTTCGGCTCAACGTGATGGAGCACCACCGCCTCCACCACTACCGGGCAGCATGGAACAATTGCTCTCTACTCAGAATGATCTTCTCCGCCTGCTACTGGGGAACAACGCTCGCCAAGCGGGCCGTAATGGACCACCCCCTGAAACCACCTATGCAGATTTTCTGGCTACTCACCACCCGGTATTCACCGAAGGAAGTGAACCGCTTGAGGCCGACCACTGGCTTCGCACCATCGAGTCCAAGTTTGGGCTCATTCGCTGCACTGAGTACCAGAAGACCCTGTTCGCGGCCCAGCAACTCCGTGGGTCAGCGTGCGCATGGTGGGCTAATTATGTGGAGACTCTTCCAGCAGGTTATCAAGTCCCATGGGCAGAATTTCGTACAACCTTTCGTGAGCACAACATTCCACAAGGTCTCATGGATAGGAAGCTTCGTGAATTCCTGGATCTGAAACAGGGCAACAGCAGTGTGCATGAATATTCCAGGAAGTTCAACCATCTCTCACAATATGCCTCCTACCATGTGGACACCGATGGAAAGAAGAGGGAATGTTTCCGCAGAGGACTGAACACCAAGTTGCGTGATCGGCTGGCACTTCTCTCTAACTGCACCTACAATGAGTTAGTGAGCGCCGCGATCGTGCAAGAGGATGCCACTCGTGCTCATCAGGAAGACAAGAAGAGGAAGCATGTCATTGGTGGTTCCTCCGGTACCGCACCTCCTAATAAGTATCGGTTGGCAATCACCTCTCCAACCGGTCAGCAGTACCGGGCAGCCATACCACACGGTGGAGGGCACCGTGCCTACGCTAATCAGCGGCAGAGTGCTTCGCAAGGCTCTAACCAGCAGCGTTCTTATGCTTCTCGCCGGTCACAACAGAATTCCCAGGTGGTAGCATCAAACCCTCAGACTTGCTTCAATTGTGGCCGCACCGGTCACTTTTCGAAGGATTGCAGATTCCCGAGGAAGTCACAGGGCAGCAACAGCAACAACAATAGCAGGCAGAGCTCTCAGGCATCTGTTAACAATCCCAAGAGTGGCCGTGTTAACCATACTACGGCCGAGGACATTCAGGACGGAGAACCAGTGCTTGCGAGTACGTTTTCCATTCACAGCCACTCCGTCCTTGTGCTATTTGATTCCGGCGCAACGCATAATTTCATAAGCATGGCATGTGTGAAAAGGTTGCATCTCCCCAGTATTACACTAACAGCACCATATGTGATTACTTCACCGGGTGGAAAAATCTTCGCGACGCAAGGCATCGCGTCAACACCATTAGAGTTGGGAAAGTTAATATATCCGTCACACTTCATAATACTTGAAAGGCAAGGTCTGGACCTTATCTTGGGTATGAAGTGGATGAAAGATCACCGAGCGGTGTTGCACATCGACACTAGGGAAATATATCTGAACTCTCCCTTGCATGGCCCGTCGGTCATAAAACTACCAACACCGTCTGTTCTGCCCTCACAAGTTCACCACACAACCGGAAAGAGTTTAGAACAAATCCCCATAGTGTGTGAATATCCCGATGTATTTCCAGAATAATTACCGGGTTTGCCGCCCGACCGGGATGTGGAATTTTGGATTGATTTGCAGCCGGGAACCGCCCCAATATCCCGACAACCGTACAAGATGGCACCAAATGAGTTGGCGGAATTAAAGAAACAACTACATGATCTTTTGGACAAGGGTTTTATTCGCCCGAGTTCTTCACCCTGGGGCTGTTCCGCACTTTTTGTAAAGAAGAAAGACGAGTCACTGCGGTTATGTGTGGATTACCGACCGCTGAATGCTGTCACCATCAAGAACAAGTATCCTCTCCCGCCGATTGATATTTTGTTTGATCAATTAGTTGGTGCCAAGGTCTTTTCAAAAATTGATCTTCGCTCTGGCTATCATCAAATTAAGATAAGGGCGGAGGATATACCAAAGACAGCCTTTTCTACGAGGTATGGTTTATATGAGTACCTTGTTATGTCTTTTGGACTAACAAATGCTCCGGCATATTTCATGTACTTGATGAACTCGGTGTTTATGCCGGAATTGGATAAGTTTGTGGTGGTATTCATTGATGACATCTTAATTTATTCCAAGTCCGAAGAAGAGCATGCTGAACATCTCCGTATTGTACTCCAGAGGCTCCGTGATCACAAGTTGTATGCAAAATTCAGCAAGTGTGAATTTTGGTTGAGAGAAGTACCTTTCTTGGGCCACATTGTTTCCGATGAAGGTATTTCAGTGGATCCAAGTAAAGTGCAAGAGGTACTGAATTGGAAGACTCCTACATGTATCAAGGACATCCGTAGTTTTCTCGGGCTTGCGGGATACTATCGGAGGTTCATCCCTAATTTTTCCAAAATTGCAAAGCCTATGACGGAGCTGCTGAAAAAAGGAATTAAATTTCAGTGGAGTAATGATTGTGAAAAAGCTTTTCAAACCCTTAAGAAGCATTTAACCACCGCACCGGTGTTAGCTCAACCCGATGTCACTAAACCCTTCGATGTTTATTGTGACGTCTCCGGCACGGGTTTGGGTTGTGTCTTAATGCAAGAAGGCCGTGTCATTGCTTATGCATCTCGGCAACTTCGGAGGCATGAACAAAATTATCCCACTTATGATCTAGAATTGGCTGCAGTTGTTCTTGCTCTGAAGATATGGAGACATTGTTTGTTGGGAAATTTGGTTCACTTATACACCGATCATAAAAGTTTGAAGTATATTTTCACACAACAAGAGCTGAACATGAGACAAAGAAGATGGCTTGAATTGATCAAAGACTACGAGTTGGAAATCTATTACCACCCTGGAAAAGCCAATGTTGTTGCCGATGCTTTGAGTCGGAAGTCACATTGCAATAATCTTGTGGTTCAAAAATTGGATCATACCGTATGTTGTGACCCTAGTGAACCAAGCCTCAGGATTCTTCCCCATGGTGCTTTGTATAATCTCGCTCTCATTCCCACCCTACGGGAGGAGATTATTGCTGCACAAAAGAGAGATAAAGGAATGAAACACATCCGGTGGAGACTAGAAAATGGTGAAATCAAATGTTTCCGACAAGATGAGGATGGAGTGTTATGGTTCAATGACCGACTTGTCGTACCGAAAGATATGGGGTTGCGAAAGAAAATTCTAGATGAAACTCACTTGTCCAAATACTCCATTCACCCCGGTAGCAACAAAATGTATCAAGGGTTGAAAACCAAATTTTGGTGGATGCGCATGAAGCGAGAAGTGGCACGTTATGTGGCTGAATGTGACACTTGCCAGAGAATCAAGGCTGATCATTTGAAGAAGGCCGGTCAGCTGCAACCATTGAGTATTCCGTCATGGAAATGGGAGGACATCAGTATGGATTTTATTGTTGGATTACCCCTCAGTGCTCGAAGGCATGATTCTATTTGGGTTATAGTGGACCGTTTGACAAAGTCGGCCCATTTCATTCCGGTCAACACTAGATACTCTGCCAAGGTATATGCACAGTTATATATCTCGCGCATTTTGTATTGGCATGGAGTGCCGAAAACAATTATATCCGATAGAGGGCCTCAGTTTGTTGCTCGTTTTTGGGAGCAATTACATGCATCATTGAAGACCAAGTTAATCCGAAGCTCCGCCTATCATCCCCAAACCGATGGACAAACTGAGCGGGTAAATCAAATACTTGAGGATATGCTAAGAGCATGTGTTTTATCCGAAGGTGGCAATTGGGATGACCACTTACCACTGGCAGAATTTGCATACAACAACAGCTATCAAGAGAGTATAAAAATGTCTCCATTTGAAGCCCTTTATGGTCGTTCATGTCGAACTCCTTTGAACTGGTCGGAACCTGGAGAGAGGGTAAATTTTGGACCCGATTTAATTGCCGAGGCTGAAGAGGAAGTGCGGCTCATTCAAGCAAATTTAAAAGCCGCAAAGTCCCGTCAAGCTAGTTACGCCGATAAGAGGCGCCGTCCTTTGGAATTTCGGCAAGGTGACCACGTGTATCTTCGTGTCCCACCCACAAAGGGCGTTCAGCGTTTCGGCGTCAAGGGAAAGCTCGCTCCCCGTTACATTGGCCCGTTCAAGATTATTGAGAAATGTGGACCCGTCGCCTACCGATTGGAATTACCAGGCAAATTATCTGGAGTTCACAATATTTTCCATGTATCTCAACTCAAGAAATGTTTGAAGCCCCCGATTGACGTGGTGCTCGAAGATGTCGAAGGACTACAAGATGATCTCACCTATTCCGAGCAACCCGTCAAGGTTATTGATCAAAAAGACCGCGTGACGCGCAACAAAACAATCACCTTTTATAAAGTTCAGTGGAGCAATCACTCTGATGAGGAAGCCACATGGGAACAAGAGGAATTTCTGAACTCCAAGTTTCCGAACTTTCTCGCTTCGCAATTGAGGTAACGCAAGCGAATCTTTTACAACCCCCTCTTTTCCGCACTTATTGCAAATCTCGGGACGAGATTTTCTTAAGGGGGGAGGGCTGTAACATCCCACCCTAATCATGGTCTAAACCTTCTGTTAGTGCACATTGATCATTTGTTAATGATCACATTAGAGAATTTAAGTTAAAAGCAAATTATTTGAAAATAGTCAAATATGAGCTTGAGCTAGAACTTCAAAATTTTGTATACAAGTGGGCCCATTCAAAAATTTCCTTGGCATCCAGGGGAAAAAAGAGATTTTTGGAGAATTTTGTGGATTTTTCTACAAAAGGAAATGGGCTCAAATAAATCAAAGGTCATTTAACTCAAAATTCATATCGAATTAGGAAAAGTTGTAATAAGGAAAATTGTTCATCTCGGTGAAACCTTCCAGAACTGATTTTATCAGATTTTTTGGAGCACAGTAGAGTTTGGTTTCAATCAATCCAAGTCAGCACGTGCAAATTTATTTGAAAATTCGAAAATTCTACTGTAGCAACATGTGTCGTCTCCGTCGTCGCTCCTCCCTCTCTCTGCCCATCCCGGCGAACTGTGGCCGGCGTCACTCGGCACAGCGCCGGCGACCGGTTCAGCCCCCCTTCTTGACCCTTATCTCCTTCTCCTTCGGTCAAGTCGTCGTCGCCATTTCTTTCCTCTCTTCTTCCTTGTCCAGCCGCCCGCCATTGCCGCCACACGAAGCTCGCTGCCTCGCCGTCGTTCTGCTGCGCCCCAAGGTCGACCCCAATTGCGAAACGAAGTTCCGAGATCCCCTCTAGCTGATCCTCACCGCCAATCGAAGCCTCCCCACGTGAAGCTCGAGATCGAAGGAGGATTTCAACCATGGCCGGCGGATGAACGAGCTCGACCTCGCCGGGAAATTCGTCCAACTCGGTGAGCGGTTCTTCAATTCATCACACACGAGTCTTCCTCACTTCTTCACGCACCTCCATGGCTTGAAGTCTTCGTCAATATCGCAGCGTGCTCGCCTTCTTCCCCGACGCCGTTCACCGGACCGCGCCGCCCCCCCTCCGCGAACCACTCGTTCCGGACCCCCTCCTCGTGCACACGTACCCCCGGAAGCTTCCTCTCATCGAGGTGAATCCCAAGCTCCCCCTAACTCACCCCCTCGCTGCCTCCTCTCATCGGAATGCCGTGCGCCGCCGCTCGCCGCCGCCACCATCGCCGCCGACCTCCCTCCCGGCCATGCGCACGTGCACACCACCTTGCCCTAGAGCCGCCTCGACGCCCTCTACGCGCTGCTGCTGCTGACCATTTTGACGGGTAAGACTTGCTGAGTATTAGTTGCTCAGGGTTTGTTGTTAAAATTTTTGCTGCAGGTGTTCCCAATTGTAATTTCTGCGGTTGTTGTGGCAAAGTAGTGTGGGAGGGTGAGCCGCCCAAGGACTGGTAAAATTACTAAGTGAGAAAAGTAAGGGTAAAATCAGAATTAGAGTTCAAAGTGGAGGTAAAAACGTAATTGTCCCTTATGGAAAACATTTTCAAACTGCATGGCCTTCCTCATTCACTTCTCTGAAAGTTTCTTTGCACAGAAGTATTGTTTATTGTCCCCGAAGTGGAAAAAGGGTGAACCAGTGTTTCGAAATTTATTTGAGATATATGACATTTCAGGAACCTAAGAAGTAGGGACCTCCTATAGGTATGGCATCCTATGGTTAACAATTGATAGGTCAGCCTAATGGCCCATCAAATATGAGGAGCCGTTCCCATCAAAAAAAAAAAAAAATCTGAGGAGCCCAACCCAAGTTAGAGAATCAACATTTGGAAATACAAGAATTAATATTTTTGTAGTTTTATTCCTTGTTTTCCTAAACGGAATTAAACTCCGTTTAAACGGCGTCTAAACGCTAGACAGGTGGCCACCGTCTATGCCGTTTAGCCCGTTTAAACGCCGTTTAGCCCGTTTAATCACAGTTTTGCCCCGTTTAAACGGTCGTTTAAACAGATTAAACACTAAACGATGGTCAACCGACTGTCTACCGTTTACCGTCTAGGAAAACATTGGTTTTATTTCAATATTTTTAAATTGAAATCAACATTTGGCTGTAGCAAAAAATTGTTGACATGGTACAAACAAAATGTTGACATAGTACGTTCAAAACGTTGACGGAAATTTTGAATTTTAAAAGATTCAAAAAATATTCATATTGGATCCCATTTTAAAGAATTCATTGTAACAACACACATATGTTCTAATGAATTTGAAAATGGACTTGCGATTTAGGAGAAAAATGCATTTAAAGTTTGTAAATCATTTCTTCCCCCCCCCCCCCCCCCCCCTACCCACCACCCTAATCAGAGCACGACGGGTAGTGGAACCTGGTTCTCTCCCTCTCAAGCTGCAGCGCACGGTATAGATTTTGATCTGCCAATCACACATCATTCGAATAAAAAGATCCCGTCTGGCATGCTACATATAGGAGTCGCCCTCATGACGAGGTCGATAGGTGGCCGAGGATCCTCGCCTTGCCAGGCCCTTCGTTGGCGAAACACAGGCGCATGGTGGTGAGGTCCAACAGCGAGGACCACGGGTGGCTACTGCAAACGACGTTTGCCGAAGCAGACCCAGGAGTGCAACGGCCAAAAACATGAGAAAGTGAACCAAGTTAAGTAGGGTTGTATTTCGTTTCTCGCGGGGAACGGAATTGGATTTCGTTTCTCCCGGGCCAGGCTCTTATGCTGCAGGCCAGCCGGAGCCTGGCTCCCCAGAACCGTGCTAAGTAGGGTTGGAAAGTGAACCAATCAAGGGGGCCAGGTTGGGTGGCGGTGACAGACACCGAAGGGGAGGAGGAAGAGGTGATGTAACTCTAATCCCACCTATCCTCCCGGTTTTTTTTATAATACGCACCTAACTAGGCCAAATGGCCCCGGATGGCTTTCGAGGCTTTAGACCATTAGGCCAGCTCTGGAAAGTTTACGTCCATTTCTCATAGCGCCCCTCAAGTTTTTTTTAGGGGAGTACGTATTTATGCTGAAACAAATCAAACATATTTTAAGCTCTTCAAAATTTCATTTAATCCCCTGAATAATTTCAGAATTCGATGGGCTCAGTGTAGGGCACCAGCCTCCCTAGTCAGTTACAGCAGCGACAAAACAAGGGTAAGCCAAGGAGAATAACAACCGAGTACTCCATCCAAACAAAGCTCGTTGTTTGTGAGGTGTCCTCGTGTGTTTCTTAATTAAATCTGAGTTCAGTTCTATGCTATAGTTCAGAAGCTACTAGGGGAAATGCATCATCGGTCCACTCTACTTCTGTTTAATTTAAGAACTCAATTGTTTCGATAGGCATCTTCTTATACTAGTTTGCGAGTAGTTTAACACAAGCATGGAATTTCTTTATGATATTTCGTGGATCAAGCACTTTGGGAAGTCTTAGTTTTGTGTTGAATGTATACATCATAACCAGTTAAGTCAACAGGCCATTGTTGTGAGATCGCACTTGATCAGTTGGCTTGGATAAAGTAAGATTAGCAACTAACCAATCAATGATTAATGCATTCCACGTCATCGGTTTGATGCACCGGCCAAATACAGAGCAAGCCATGTGAGACATGCACGATGGTCACGAACCCATGCTCTAATTATTTCTAAATGCAATGCATGGCTCATACATATTATTCCATAATCTTCCACGATCCTTCACGAACTAACTCTAGATGAGCCATAATCTCCAAACGTTTTTGCCTGCAGGGCCTATAAATAGGGCCAGTTCCTGTGTCATGGCAAGGCAGCCACACACACACACACACACACACACACACACACACACACACACCATCCTTTCTTCCTTCTCTAGCTTGTAAGCATTTTTAAAGCCGTCGCCACAGCTTTCTCTCGGCCTCTAGCTCAAGAAAATGGCTTCCCATGCCGTGACCGCACCTAAAACTGCAGCTGTCTGCGTGATAATCCTGCTCGCCGGACAGTTGCTGATGGCTACACCAGCGATTGCGGATCTTGATCTTACGGAAGCATTGAAGCAGGCGTACGACTACCAACAGGCTGTGCAGGGGCAGGCTGTGCAGCAGCTGCCGCCAATTCTAGGTAGTGGCTGTGGAGGTAATACAAACTGTGCGTGCATCAGCAAATGTCCAGACAACTGCGCTGCTCAGGGGAAAAAGTTTGGTACTAGTGACTATAATGACTGTGTTGCCTTGTGCCAAGCCAACTGCCCTGCTTGAGCACGTCTGTCCACGCATGCTGCCTCTATGTTCCAGCCAAGCCAGTCACATTGATTTCATTGTATGCATCTCGTTGTTGTATTTTGCGTCTTCCAGCTTCCTTCCAATAAACGAGGGTTAAGGGTACGTATGTATACCTAGCCACTCGGCCCACCGTCTTCCATCTAAGCACGACGAAGGACCATCGAATTGTGTGTACTGTATTTCTGCTATATTCCAATGTAAATGTGATTCCTGGCCTGCTATAAGTAAATGATAAATGTTTCTCTTTGTCTTCTCTTATAATAAACTACTACCAATGCACGTGAGTGACATGAGCATTATGTCTAAAAACAACATTCTCTTCGTATCTAAGTTGGAATATATTTTCATACAGAAGCTTAGCCAACCTTTTAAGTGACCACCCTACATATATTCCGACCTTGTTGTGTCACATCATTGTTAAAGAAAGTGTAACTTATGAGTAAATATATTATTCAAATACAAAAATAATAAAATAGATGATTCTTGGATAATGGCCAAACTGTATTTGCAAAAAGTTAAGAAATATGAGCACATGTAAGTTTTAAACAATGATCTTATCCAATGATTACAATGGTAAGCATTTCAAAAATATATGACAATGGCTTTTTATAGCTCTACGAGTCTACAATGCGAACATCTCTGCCCCGATAGTATCAGTTAATTATATGAAAACATGGTGGCACACATTCTTTTCAGTCTGAAACACAACAATTCTACAACATGGCTTACCTGGCAAGCATCACCCACAGATCTCTAAAGCCTCATCAACTCGTTCTGGGCCTAAATAACAAACACACATCTATTATATTGCAGCATTTGTCTAACCTAGTAGCGCATTAGTCTTTATGCTGGCAAACATCACGGGAGGGATTTACATGCTAAATTCCTGCATTTCCCACAATGGAACTGATGTCTTTTTACATACACCCTCCATCCCTAAATATAGGGTGTTCTGGGTTTGGTCAAAATCAAACTTTGTAAACTTTGACGGTAAGTTGCACATTTATTTATAAAATGGGCTCTAAATTGGATCATTTGCAATCATAGGATCAACATGATCAAAGGGGTTGAGACTTGCCTTCAACAAAGTCTTCTTCTTCAAGTCTTTTTAATCCGGGTCTTCAATTCTTCCTCACAAGCTTGATAGTCTATCGATTAAAAGTAAATACAACAAATAAATCTACCACACAAACAATTAACTAAACATGCAATAAAACAAATAGAAGCTAAATTACGGTAAAAAACAGATAGTTCTTGTGGATCTGGACAGAGAATGATTTTAGATAAATTTTGACGAAAGAATCGCCAAAATTGGAGTTCAAACAAAGGAGATATTGATTTTACAAATTTGCGAGAAGGAATTAATTAGGATTAAGCTAAGTAATTAAGCATAGACATAATACTAATTACTATGGAGTATATAAAGGTTGTACAGTGATTATAATAAAATCTAGTACTTATAGAAATTTTGTGGAATTTTTCAGATGGAGGAAATGCTCAAAAATACGTTTCTGTGTACTTCTCTGTGTGAACTTAGCAATTAAGGGGAGTGTGTGAGGCTGCCAGATGGGCCAGCGGGGCCGGGTTCACTGTGGGCTGTTGTTCCGTGGAACATGTTGGTCATCTCAAAGGGGTGAGAAATGGTGTCAGGGGCAGGCTATATCGCACCTTTTATTTGCAGGTGATAGTATCTTTTTTACACGAGCTGATGATAGAAGTGTTAATACTTTGAAATATGTTTTATAGACATACGCCAAGGATCAGTCCCAAAAGATTAACTTGCAGAAATCTTCCCTGTTTTTTGGCCACCATTGCCATGCTGATGTAAAGAAAAAAAGGTAATGAACTCCCTGTACATGCACAATGAAACTCTCCAAACCAGTTATCTTGGCATGCCAACATTTGTTGGTCAATCGAGGATGAGTACCACTAATTTTATTCCTGAGAGTGTGTTGAAGCGTGTCCAGGGATAGAGCGACAGGCCAATGTCCAGAGCTTGGAAAGAAATAATGTTGAATCAGTAGCACAAGCCACTTCGACATATATTATGAGCTGCTTTCAACTGCCTGATTCTCTGTGCGCAAAGGTTCTTAAAGGAAGATACTATCCAAACTGTTCTTTTATAGACTCCGGTCCTACAAGGTCGAGTTCGTATACATGGTGCAGTCTGATGCATGGAAAAATATTTCTACAACGGAGCATATATTTTGGAGAGTGGCCAACGGTGAAGAAATCAGAGTCACAAAAGACAGGTGGATCCCTGATGCACCATGCCATCCAGTTAATCCTTCTGTTTACATACCTGAAGAGCTGAAGGTGAGTTCCCTGATTGATCCAATTTCTGGGCAATGGAATAGAGAGCTTGTACATATTTGCTTTAGGCCTGCTGATGCTGACCTATTCTAGACATCCCTTTAAGCAAAAACCAGGTCTCTGATTGTGTTTGCTGGCCTCTAATAAAAATGGCATATATACAGTGAAATCAGCTTACATTATGGCAAAAAATGAGGCAATTCATCTAAAAGCTAGCGCAAAAGGATAGTGAGAAACATCAGATCAAGCATGTACAACAAAAGAATGGAAACAATTATGGAGTATCAAGCCCCCTCCCAAGATGAAAATTGTTCTATGGCGATTCATGCATAATTGCCTTCCAATTGGACAGCAGCTCAAATCTAGAAATATTCCAACTTATGATCATTGCTGTCACTATGGGAGAGATGAGACTCTAGAACATGCTTTCCTTACTTGTCAGTATGTCAGAGAAATCTGAAAGGAAGTAAGAAAAAGAACTGGGTTCAGAAATCAAATAAAGTTCTTGGGGTTGTCTCGCAAATGGTTATTTGAAACTTTGGCTTGCTGCTCAGAAAGGGAGGCCACCATTCCGGTTATTCCTCATGACAACAGCATGCATGGGCATACCTTATCACCCGCCGCATGACATGCCTCAATATTCAGAAATCTGACCCCCACATACCACAGGGAGGTTGACCATGCGCCTCATATTTGCCTCACTTTCTTTGTCGCCATGTGTTTGGGGAGGCTTACGCTGCACGCTCTCTTGCTTTCTTTTCGTTTCTACCGTTCTCTCTCTAGCACGCAACTCAAGAAGTGGTCCCCGGTGAGCAAGTATGCGGCAGCTTTCTCCCAAAGCAAGACTAGAGTACAGAGTTTGAGACATTTATTTAGCACAAAATCAACATTAGAACAAATTTGAGCATTAACCATTAATTGCATGTAAATAATATTTGTACGCTATTTGCAATAGCATACTTTTAGTCCCCTGCTTTAGTTTACTAAAGTGCTCCTTTCTTTCACAATACTTGTGATTGTAGCCTTCAAAAAAACATTTGTGCATCTCTATCTCTATATCTCTCATCTTTGTTTTTTATGCACTACACCTATTTTATCACTTCTCCTTGTTTTGTATTTCGCTACATGACAAAAGAGAGTACTTTAGTAAAGTATTCCATAGTGTAGACTGTCGTACGTGGAGCAAAATAGTTTGATATTATAGACTGCCGTATGTGGAGCATAATACTTTGATAGTATAGACTGCCGTATGTGGAGCAAAATTGACATTATAATACTTTGAGTGTTACTTTGATAATAGAGTATTTCAGTTTTATTGTCAGCAGTGTTTTCGATAATAGAGTGTTACCATCTGTAATGTTTTTGACTTTCTCGATCGATGTGTTTTCAAATTTTTTTCTCCCAAGTCTCAAAAAAATATCATCGAACACGATATACTCAACTTCACATGTACATACTAGTACTCAGCAATTTTCGAGTAAGGCTTAGAACTGCTAAAATGTGGAAAATATCTGCCGTTTACGGGGGAGGAGAGAGAGAGAGAGAGAGAGAGAGAGAGAGAGAGAGAGAGAGAACATGGGGAGGAGCAGCAGAGGGAGAGAGAGAGAAACTCATGAGGGGAACGGAACTCAAGAAACAGAGAGACTTGAATGCTATTAGTGACCACAACCCGATAATATGTGCCTCAATCCTACCACGCAAGAGCAGGCCACGAACGGGAGAAAAGAACCAGGCCATTCCGCATGTTGACCCACACGAAGCATCTGTAGGATAAGGTATGCCACCATTCTTCGTGATTCGGGTGGGTCAATGGTGGCATACCGATTCTGAATGTGCGCTTTGGCCACCATTCTTACAATATCATTCTGGCATATATGGGAGGCACGGAATGCTGTCCGAAATGGAGAAAATGAAGTGCATCCTCACTGCGTAGCTGAAAAAATATTTGCATATGTGGACATGGTACTGCTGCACATGTTTGGTCCTGTAAACCCAAACAGGTGTGAAGCCTCTAAGCATAAACAATCGGATCCACCGCTGGGCGGATGGATTAAGGTAAATGTTGATGCAGCAATTTTTCAAAAGAATAACCAATTTGGGCTGGGCATTGTGATCAGGGATCATAGAGGGAATTTCCTTTGCTGCTTGTAGGCAAGGAATTGACAAGATCACTAACCCCGAGATGGCAGAGGCTATGGCTCTTAGGAGGGCTATTAACTTTGTTTCAGAGCTTGTCATATAATCAAGCAATTGTTGCGAAGCCTGCCTCTCTGGTCCTTAAGCTACAATCAGAAGCTGCAGATCGGATACATACAGGAATCATCACCCAAGACATCAAGATGGCGACTCGCTGTCCCCGTGTTGTCTTTTCTTTTATGCATGTTAGTAGATGGTGTAATGGGGTAGCTCATGTGCTAGCAAAGTCAACCGATCAACTATCTGATGGTTTGATGTAGCACCAGAGTTTATCTGGTCATCCACATGTGTAACGATCGGTTTGATCAATGAAATGCTACCTATTACTCTCAACAACAAAAAAGTACGGTGCATCCACATAGGCCTCTCGTGTGTGCAAGACAATCCAAATAGTAGGCCACTCATGTCATTGGTGGTGTTCATGTTGGAGAATGAATCCATAGAACTTTCAATCCCAAAACTGCCCGTATATTTATCACAAAGGTATTCTGAGGCCCAGGAAACAGGGGAAAACACCAGTAGGGCTGTGTTTGTGCCAGTTCTCCACTATTAGGGGTGAAATCGGGACGGGAAAATCCCGTCCCGTCCGGCAACCGTTGCCATATTTTTCCTGACCGTTTTTGGATTTCCCGGATTTTTGTGGGAACGGACGGGAACGAGAAAATGAAAAACAGACACGGGAGCAAAAACGGTTGAGGGTGTTTCCTGCCCGCTTTTGCGGTTTCCCGTATTGGGCCGGGATAATCTCGTTTTTCATCCTGTTTTCAGCCCATCCGGGAGTGCATGAACAGTCCATCATCAGTAAAAGGCCCAGTTCAGTTTACCTTCCCAGCCCACGCTTCACTTCTTCAGCACCACGCAACACAGCTTCGCCGCTAGCGAACAGAGCCTGCCGCACCAGCTCCTCCTGCTCGCCGGCGCCTCGCCACGTCTCCAGCTCCACAAGCTCGGGCACCTGCTCCTACATCTCGCCAATCGGCGCCTCGAGCTCCGCCATGCCCGGCAACGCCGGCCCTTCGCACCTCAAACTCTGCCCCGCCCGCGTAAAGCCGGCGCGCGGCACCTCGAGCTCTGCCACGCCCTCACGTCTGTGCTCCAGCTTACAGGCCCGCACAACGCTGTCCGTCCATGCTCCAGCTTGTGCGCCCAAAGGTCCAAGCTCTAGCTCGTCAACGCTGCTGCTGGCAGGGGCCATTGATTTAATTGGTGGTGTCCTCCAGCTGCCACCTCGTGCACTTGAAGATCTGCCAGGTGATCTACGGTTGTTTCTTATTGCTCTAATGCTGTTTGAGAATTGATTGAGTTGTGACATGCTATTGAGGGACTGAGTGTGAAAAAATATTGTGACATTTGAGCTGCTAGTGGCGTATGACTTGTGTTTTATGTGAACTGATTAGTAACATTGTTTACTGATGTGTTCATACTCTTATTATGTTCAGTCCTCACTGATGTTGCTGTTATTCTATCAACAATGTGCCAACATTCCCATCTTAACTCCCGGTTCCCGACCGTTACCGGCATGTTTCCGTCCGCTTTTGTTCGTTTTGGATTCCCGGCATTCCCGTGACCGTTTCCGTTCCTGGTCATCCCGTTTTCGTTTCCGTCCCGTGTTAGAAATATAGAAACGGAAACGGTTAGGATGTTTTCCCACCGGTCCCGTCTGTTTTCATCCCTATCCACTATGAACCCATCTTGAAGAGCCGACGTGAAGCGTCTCCGCTTTTCACAGGATCGAGTCGGTAAAGCGCTGATGAACAGACGCAACTGTACATCACATAAAAATCTCAAATTTTTACATCTTTAAGTTATTACATGAGTCAAATGATTTAAAACACGTAAGAACACAACGGAAGCCTATAAAATACAACAATACTACCACACTCGACGATAAGTGACCGCACATCGAAGCCCTGCGATGTGGACCCGCTGAGGAACTCCACCAAGCAACAGCGGAAGCGAAATCTATACCTGCACAAAAACATAAAGAGCCAAACCCTGAGTACTAGTTACTCAGCAAGACTTACCCGTCAACGTGGCTAACTACAGCTGACTCCTAGAATGCAAAGGCTACAAGGGGTTAGGCTGACTCACTTGCATAAAAGCGCACTAATTACTTGGTCCTTACTTTCAAGTTTTAATTCCAATTAAGTACTTAACCAATAAAGCAGTGTTCATATATCTAGAACAGGTATAAGTAACAATACATCAACGGTGACAGTATATGTAGCAATGTAAATAATAGTAATGTAATAGACTAGCATCATCATCTCATCAATCATATCACACTACGATGTGACGCAGTGAGTAAGGTTGCTCTTGACCGAGAGCGGCGGCATCGATGTACATCCTGCAGGAGAAAACCTGACCATACGCCGCACACGCGTAAAGTCGCATGCGGCAACTGTTTGCAAGGATCCCCCTGAAGCTAGGCTGGGTCCAACCCCTCCCAAGAAAGGCCTTCCCGCACGGTCCCCGTCCCAGACGTACGCCCCGATTGGAAAGCATCATTTCTCTCCCAAATACCATGATAGAAAGGGCAGGCTTCCGCCGCACACCAGGGCAACCCAAGCTACTAAGTTTACTAGGCCCATAAAAACACTAGCATATGATCAGTACGTTCGAACTTGCTCAACAGGGCCAACAACGAACGGTCCTTAATCGACACAGACGGGACTACACCACCGTGAAGGCCCAGCCTTCTCCAACCATCCTATACAAACAAATTCCCGTCCGGTCTCAACAAATCCTAAATCCATCTAGTACAATCCAGGGTGATTCCTATCATGCGAGTGGGACCTACCACTCGACTTCTACCGTCCGCTATCCACTAAGCCTAGCAAGTTCTAACGTAACCTAGACCACATCTACAAAAATAGGACACAAGGTAGTATATGGAAGGGTAGTCCTAATGCAGCTCTAAGGTTTCACATCAACTCCTAATAAACCTAATGCACAATCAATTACTAGCCCCAAACAAGTGATAAACAAAAATCCTAAATAGGGAGGCATGCACCGGGGCTTGCCTGGCTCAGGAGCTACACTAGCTGGGTCAGCGGGGTCAGTGTCCTGCTGCGGCTGCTCCTCCTGCACCTCCTGGGCCTGCTCCTCCGGCAGCTGGAAGTCCAGTGGCTCCGGAGTCGTCTCTGTCACTACACGTTATGACAAGGATGATCAATGCAAGTTAGATGCAATAATATGATGAAAATTAGAGATTTAATTACTTGATAGGACAGTCATTTACACTGTAAGTGAAAATGATTAACTTTGTTAATTTTCTTTCGTCTGCAGAATCTCCTTCATTGACTTTATTTTAATTAAACGTTAATTTAACTTAGTTAGTTAGGGAGCTTAATTAATTTCGAAAATAATTTTATGTCCAATGGCATTTCTGGTGAAGAGTGTCACTGGAACTAATTATCAGTGAGGTTTCATGATTTATTGCAATGTGGATTATTTATAATGATTTAATTAGTGCAGAAACGATTTAAAGCATAATAAAATAATTAAACAAGCTATGACAGCGGAAAAATGCTCTGTAGGTGTGTTATCAGATGCTTAACAGCATGCCAAAGTTCAGGATTTATTGAGCAACAGATAATTAATTAAGATTTAAACAAGATCTGCATAATTGTATTTTTACAGAAAACAGAGAATGAGTTTTGTGTGATTTGGCATTTTTGTTGGATAGATCTGAGTACAAGGAAGACAACAAAATTTGTTTTGCAGTTTGCTGAGTTGTCTATAATTTATTATGCATTTTACAAGTTTCAGGCAATTTCTGGTAATTTAACTAATTCGAAAAGGATTTTAAAACCGGGTGGACCAATCACATCTGGGCCGCACAAGGGGGCACACAGTTGGGGCCGCACCGGATCTAGGCTTGACCACAAGGAGATCCAGCCAATCAAATCGCAGCCACACGGGTGGCCACATGGACTGGCTGCACCGGATCTGAGCCCAGCCACAGATCGATCCATGGATCGATCTCCAGCCAGCCATGGCGATGGAGGCTCGCCGGAGCATCGCCGGCTCGCCGGAACTCAACCAAACGGCAACGAAAAATCCTAAGAAAATACTAGCACGAAGAGAAGCTCGACGCGCATCCAGTTGAGGGGCTTGGGGTCGACGAGGACCATCGGGGGTAGCCGGCGGCGAGCATGGCGGGCGGGCAACGTTCGGCAAGGTCGCCCGTGCAGTACGAGGCCCGAAAAATCAAGGAAAAATCACTAGGAGCTTCACCTTAGTCTGTAGAAGAGCGGCGTTGAGCTTGTTGTCGAAGGGGAAGTCTGTAACGAGGTCGTCGACGTCGAGGGGCTCACGGTGGTGCAGACCGGCGATGGGGAAAAGCTCCGCGTCATCGTGCATGGCTGAGGAAAGGAGAAAGGAGTTTGTCAAGGTGGTGCGCAACCGCGGTGCGCATCTTCCAGAGCGGCCAATTGACGAGAAACTCACCGAAAGGTGCGAATCAGGCGGAGGAACGGTGGAACGGCGGTTGACTGCGATGAGGAAGAACGGCTCCAATTCGTGGTTCACGTCGGAGGGGATGGGTCCGGGGCCATGTGGGAGTGAGGAGGGGGTGGCTACGCTGCTCGGGCGTCGTGGGTTGGCGGCGCAGGGGGCTCGACGACGAGGCGCTCCGACGCAGTGGTGCAGCAAGTCGAGCTCGAGGACGATAATGGCGGTGGATAAGCTATGGTTTGGGTGAGAAGGGCGACGGGAGAGCCTGCTGGGGTGGAGAGCAGCTTCGGACAGGAGGGGGTGGTCTTATTCGTGGTTGTCCGAGCGACGGGGAAGCGGGCGTGGGCGGCGGCCGCGCCGTACATCGGCCTCCACGCGGCGCGCGACGTCGGGGGAGGAGACATTGTGAGGCTGAGGAGTGGGTCCCGCTGGAATCTTTTATTTTTGCGAATTATTCAAACTCCGATTTTTCCCCAATCTTATGCACACAATTTGGACTAGTAAACGAACTCCAAAATTGGCAAATTTGGTACCATTGGAAAGCTCTTGAAAAGTTGTACCATATGGCCAACATGCACATCTGGAATCCAAAAGGATTTAAAATGGAAGCTGGTCAAAGTAGGATACTTTCTAAGATTCTAGGATTTATTTGGGCAACCAAATGAATTTCTAAAATCACCAGAAATTCTCCAAAATTCTTTCTCTTTGACCTGCATCCACTGGTATTTTTGGTAGCCAAAGTTGTTATTGAAAATTTCGAGTTCCTTCACAAGCATTGGTTTGACATTTATTTGCACATTTGATTTTGAATTTTGAATTGATTTGAATTTGACTTCAATTTGCTTTTGGGCTGTTTGCACTATTAGCATTACAGTGATACGGGGTGTCAGACGATGCATACGGGCTAAGCATCAAACCCACCAAAGATTGCAACCATGCATACCCGCTTCGTCAATTGGAAAGTCCTTATCGCGATCGGTCACTCAGGAGAAAGATAGCGTGACGTGGGTTGTGCGTGCATGAAGGGGGACCTAGTCCCACCCTTTTGTCGCGATTTGAAAGGAGAGGAGAAGATATTGGGCATGTCGACCAGCGGCAGAGCCCATGGCGAGGTGTGTTTGACGAGGTTGACCGGTGGCTGAGCCTCCTCTCCTTGCAAGGCCCTTCGTTGGTGAAACATAGGCAAACAGTGGTGCAGTCCAACAGCAAGCAAAGATGTTATCTTGGTAGTGGTGGATAGACTGACCAAGTACAATCAATTCATTCCACCGCTCACTCTTTTGCTGTTACTGATGTTTCAAGGGTCTTTTTGGAAAGGGGCAATTGTGTTTTTACCCTCACCTTGAGTTCTAATTCTTATTTTACTCTCACTTTTTTCACTTTGTGATTTTACCCTTAATTTTTCAACCTGAAGCCAGAGCTTACCCTCAGTAGGGGTAAAATCAGAATAGAATTATTATGAATTTACCCCAAGTAGGAGTAAACTCTGGCCTCATGTTAGAAAATCAGGGGTAAAATTACTAAGTGAGAAAAGTAAGGGTAAAATCAGAATTAGAGTTCAAAGTGGAGGTAAAAACGTAATTGTCCCTTATGGAAAACATTTTCAAACTGCATGGCCTTCCTCATTCACTTCTCTGAAAGTTTCTTTGCACAGAAGTATTGTTTATTGTCCCCGAAGTGCACAAACAGAAAAGGGTGAACCAGTGTTTCGAAATTTATTTGAGATATATGACATTTCAGGAACCTAAGAAGTAGGGACCTCCTATAGGTATGGCATCCTATGGTTAACAATTGATAGGTCAGCCTAATGGCCCATCAAATATGAGGAGCCGTTCCCATCAAAAAAAAAAAAAAATCTGAGGAGCCCAACCCAAGTTAGAGAATCAACATTTGGAAATACAAGAATTAATATTTTTGTAGTTTTATTTCAATATTTTTAAATTGAAATCAACATTTGGCTGTAGCAAAAAATTGTTGACATGGTACAAACAAAATGTTGACATAGTACGTTCAAAACGTTGACGGAAATTTTGAATTTTAAAAGATTCAAAAAATATTCATATTGGATCCCATTTTAAAGAATTCATTGTAACAACACACATATGTTCTAATGAATTTGAAAATGGACTTGCGATTTAGGAGAAAAATGCATTTAAAGTTTGTAAATCATTTCTTCCCCCCCCCCCCCCCCCCCCCCCTACCCACCACCCTAATCAGAGCACGACGGGTAGTGGAACCTGGTTCTCTCCCTCTCAAGCTGCAGCGCACGGTATAGATTTTGATCTGCCAATCACACATCATTCGAATAAAAAGATCCCGTCTGGCATGCTACATATAGGAGTCGCCCTCATGACGAGGTCGATAGGTGGCCGAGGATCCTCGCCTTGCCAGGCCCTTCGTTGGCGAAACACAGGCGCATGGTGGTGAGGTCCAACAGCGAGGACCACGGGTGGCTACTGCAAACGACGTTTGCCGAAGCAGACCCAGGAGTGCAACGGCCAAAAACATGAGAAAGTGAACCAAGTTAAGTAGGGTTGTATTTCGTTTCTCGCGGGGAACGGAATTGGATTTCGTTTCTCCCGGGCCAGGCTCTTATGCTGCAGGCCAGCCGGAGCCTGGCTCCCCAGAACCGTGCTAAGTAGGGTTGGAAAGTGAACCAATCAAGGGGGCCAGGTTGGGTGGCGGTGACAGACACCGAAGGGGAGGAGGAAGAGGTGATGTAACTCTAATCCCACCTATCCTCCCGGTTTTTTTTTATAATAAGCACCTAACTAGGCCAAATGGCCCCGGATGGCTTTCGAGGCTTTAGACCATTAGGCCAGCTCTGGAAAGTTTACGTCCATTTCTCATAGCGCCCCTCAAGTTTTTTTTAGGGGAGTACGTATTTATGCTGAAACAAATCAAACATATTTTAAGCTCTTCAAAATTTCATTTAATCCCCTGAATAATTTCAGAATTCGATGGGCTCAGTGTAGGGCACCAGCCTCCCTAGTCAGTTACAGCAGCGACAAAACAAAGCTCGTTGTTTGTGAGGTGTCCTCGTGTGTTTCTTAATTAAATCTGAGTTCAGTTCTATGCTATAGTTCAGAAGCTACTAGGGGAAATGCATCATCGGTCCACTCTACTTCTGTTTAATTTAAGAACTCAATTGTTTCGATAGGCATCTTCTTATACTAGTTTGCGAGTAGTTTAACACAAGCATGGAATTTCTTTATGATATTTCGTGGATCAAGCACTTTGGGAAGTCTTAGTTTTGTGTTGAATGTATACATCATAACCAGTTAAGTCAACAGGCCATTGTTGTGAGATCGCACTTGATCAGTTGGCTTGGATAAAGTAAGATTAGCAACTAACCAATCAATGATTAATGCATTCCACGTCATCGGTTTGATGCACCGGCCAAATACAGAGCAAGCCATGTGAGACATGCACGATGGTCACGAACCCATGCTCTAATTATTTCTAAATGCAATGCATGGCTCATACATATTATTCCATAATCTTCCACGATCCTTCACGAACTAACTCTAGATGAGCCATAATCTCCAAACGTTTTTGCCTGCAGGGCCTATAAATAGGGCCAGTTCCTGTGTCATGGCAAGGCAGCCACACACACACACACACACACACACACACACACACACACACACACCATCCTTTCTTCCTTCTCTAGCTTGTAAGCATTTTTAAAGCCGTCGCCACAGCTTTCTCTCTGCCTCTAGCTCAAGAAAATGGCTTCCCATGCCGTGACCGCACCTAAAACTGCAGCTGTCTGCGTGATAATCCTGCTCGCCGGACAGTTGCTGATGGCTACACCAGCGATTGCGGATCTTGATCTTACGGAAGCATTGAAGCAGGCGTACGACTACCAACAGGCTGTGCAGGGGCAGGCTGTGCAGCAGCTGCCGCCAATTCTAGGTAGTGGCTGTGGAGGTAATACAAACTGTGCGTGCATCAGCAAATGTCCAGACAACTGCGCTGCTCAGGGGAAAAAGTTTGGTACTAGTGACTATAATGACTGTGTTGCCTTGTGCCAAGCCAACTGCCCTGCTTGAGCACGTCTGTCCACGCATGCTGCCTCTATGTTCCAGCCAAGCCAGTCACATTGATTTCATTGTATGCATCTCGTTGTTGTATTTTGCGTCTTCCAGCTTCCTTCCAATAAACGAGGGTTAAGGGTACGTATGTATACCTAGCCACTCGGCCCACCGTCTTCCATCTAAGCACGACGAAGGACCATCGAATTGTGTGTACTGTATTTCTGCTATATTCCAATGTAAATGTGATTCCTGGCCTGCTATAAGTAAATGATAAATGTTTCTCTTTGTCTTCTCTTATAATAAACTAGTACCAATGCACGTGAGTGACATGAGCATTATGTCTAAAAACAACATTCTCTTCGTATCTAAGTTGGAATATATTTTCATACAGAAGCTTAGCCAACCTTTTAAGTGACCACCCTACATATATTCCGACCTTGTTGTGTCACATCATTTTTAAAGAAAGTGTAACTTATGAGTAAATATATTATTCAAATACAAAAATAATAAAATAGATGATTCTTGGATAATGGCCAAACTGTATTTGCAAAAAGTTAAGAAATATGAGCACATGTAAGTTTTAAACAATGATCTTATCCAATGATTACAATGGTAAGCATTTCAAAAATATATGACAATGGCTTTTTATAGCTCTACGAGTCTACAATGCGAACATCTCTGCCCCGATAGTATCAGTTAATTATATGAAAACATGGTGGCACACATTCTTTTCAGTCTGAAACACAACAATTCTACAACATGGCTTACCTGGCAAGCATCACCCACAGATCTCTAAAGCCTCATCAACTCGTTCTGGGCCTAAATAACAAACACACATCTATTATATTGCAGCATTTGTCTAACCTAGTAGCGCATTAGTCTTTATGCTGGCAAACATCACGGGAGGGATTTACATGCTAAATTCCTGCATTTCCCACAATGGAACTGATGTCTTTTTACATACACCCTCCATCCCTAAATATAGGGTGTTCTGGGTTTGGTCAAAATCAAACTTTGTAAACTTTGACGGTAAGTTGCACATTTATTTATAAAATGGGCTCTAAATTGGATCATTTGCAATCATAGGATCAACATGATCAAAGGGGTTGGGACTTGCCTTCAACAAAGTCTTCTTCTTCAAGTCTTTTTAATCCGGGTCTTCAATTCTTCCTCACAAGCTTGATAGTCTATCGATTAAAAGTAAATACAACAAATAAATCTACCACACAAACAATTAACTAAACATGCAATAAAACAAATAGAAGCTAAATTACGGTAAAAAACAGATAGTTCTTGTGGATCTGGACAGAGAATGATTTTAGATAAATTTTGACGAAAGAATCGCCAAAATTGGAGTTCAAACAAAGGAGATATTGATTTTACAAATTTGCGAGAAGGAATTAATTAGGATTAAGCTAAGTAATTAAGCATAGACATAATACTAATTACTATGGAGTATATAAAGGTTGTACAGTGATTATAATAAAATCTAGTACTTATAGAAATTTTGTGGAATTTTTCAGATGGAGGAAATGCTCGGAAATACGTTTCTGTGTACTTCTCTGTGTGAACTTAGCAATTAAGGGGAGTGTGTGAGGCTGCCAGATGGGCCAGCGGGGCCGGGTTCACTGTGGGCTGTTGTTCCGTGGAACATGTTGGTCATCTCAAAGGAGTGAGAAATGGTGTCAGGGGCAGGCTATATCGCACCTTTTATTTGCAGGTGATAGTATCTTTTTTACACGAGCTGATGATAGAAGTGTTAATACTTTGAAATATGTTTTATAGACATACGCCAAGGATCAGTCCCAAAAGATTAACTTGCAGAAATCTTCCCTGTTTTTTGGCCACCATTGCCATGCTGATGTAAAGAAAAAAAGGTAATGAACTCCCTGTACATGCACAATGAAACTCTCCAAACCAGTTATCTTGGCATGCCAACATTTGTTGGTCAATCGAGGATGAGTACCACTAATTTTATTCCTGAGAGTGTGTTGAAGCGTGTCCAGGGATAGAGCGACAGGCCAATGTCCAGAGCTTGGAAAGAAATAATGTTGAATCAGTAGCACAAGCCACTTCGACATATATTTTGAGCTGCTTTCAACTGCCTGATTCTCTGTGCGCAAAGGTTCTTAAAGGAAGATACTATCCAAACTGTTCTTTTATAGACTCCGGTCCTACAAGGTCGAGTTCGTATACATGGTGCAGTCTGATGCATGGAAAAATATTTCTACAACGGAGCATATTTTGGAGAGTGGCCAACGGTGAAGAAATCAGAGTCACAAAAGACAGGTGGATCCCTGATGCACCATGCCATCCAGTTAATCCTTCTGTTTACATACCTGAAGAGCTGAAGGTGAGTTCCCTGATTGATCCAATTTCTGGGCAATGGAATAGAGAGCTTGTACATATTTGCTTTAGGCCTGCTGATGCTGACCTATTCTAGACATCCCTTTAAGCAAAAACCAGGTCTCTGATTGTGTTTGCTGGCCTCTAATAAAAATGGCATATATACAGTGAAATCAGCTTACATTATGGCAAAAAATGAGGCAATTCATCTAAAAGCTAGCGCAAAAGGATAGTGAGAAACATCAGATCAAGCATGTACAACAAAAGAATGGAAACAATTATGGAGTATCAAGCCCCCTCCCAAGATGAAAATTGTTCTATGGCGATTCATGCATAATTGCCTTCCAATTGGACAGCAGCTCAAATCTAGAAATATTCCAACTTATGATCATTGCTGTCACTATGGGAGAGATGAGACTCTAGAACATGCTTTCCTTACTTGTCAGTATGTCAGAGAAATCTGAAAGGAAGTAATAAAAAGAACTGGGTTCAGAAATCAAATAAAGTTCTTGGGGTTGTCTCGCAAATGGTTATTTGAAACTTTGGCTTGCTGCTCAGAAAGGGAGGCCACCATTCCGGTTATTCCTCATGACAACAGCATGCATGGGCATACCTTATCACCCGCCGCATGACATGCCTCAATATTCAGAAATCTGACCCCCACATACCACAGGGAGGTTGACCATGCACCTCATATTTGCCTCACTTTCTTTGTCGCCATGTGTTTGGGGAGGCTTACGCTGCACGCTCTCTTGCTTTCTTTTCGTTTCTACCGTTCTCTCTCTAGCACGCAACTCAAGAAGTGGTCCCCGGTGAGCAAGTATGCGGCAGCTTTCTCCCAAAGCAAGACTAGAGTACAGAGTTTGAGACATTTATTTAGCACAAAATCAACATTAGAACAAATTTGAGCATTAACCATTAATTGCATGTAAATAATATTTGTACGCTATTTGCAATAGCATACTTTTAGTCCCCTGCTTTAGTTTACTAAAGTGCTCCTTTCTTTCACAATACTTGTGATTGTAGCCTTCAAAAAAACATTTGTGCATCTCTATCTCTATATCTCTCATCTTTGTTTTTTATGCACTACACCTATTTTATCACTTCTCCTTGTTTTGTATTTCGCTACATGACAAAAGAGAGTACTTTAGTAAAGTATTCCATAGTGTAGACTGTCGTACATGGAGCAAAATAGTTTGATATTATAGACTGCCGTATGTGGAGCATAATACTTTGATAGTATAGACTGCCGTATGTGGAGCAAAATTGACATTATAATACTTTGAGTGTTACTTTGATAATAGAGTATTTCAGTTTTATTGTCAGCAGTGTTTTTGATAATAGAGTGTTACCATCTGTAATGTTTTTGACTTTCTCGATCGATGTGTTTTCAAATTTTTTTCTCCCAAGTCTCAAAAAAATATCATCGAACACGATATACTCAACTTCACATGTACATACTAGTACTCAGCAATTTTCGAGTAAGGCTTAGAACTGCTAAAATGTGGAAAATATCTGCCGTTTACGGGGGAGGGAGAGAGAGAGAGAGAGAACATGGGGAGGAGCAGCAGAGGGAGAGAGAGAGAAACTCATGAGGGGAACGGAACTCAAGAAACAGATAGACTTGAATGCTATTAGTGACCACAACCCGATAATATGTGCCTCAATCCTACCACGCAAGAGCAGGCCACGAACGGGAGAAAAGAACCAGGCCATTCCGCATGTTGACCCACACGAAGCATCTGTAGGATAAGGTATGCCACCATTCTTCGTGATTCGGGTGGGTCAATGGTGGCATACCGATTCTGAATGTGCGCTTTGGCCACCATTCTTACAATATCATTCTGGCATATATGGGAGGCACGGAATGCTGTCCGAAATGGAGAAAATGAAGTGCATCCTCACTGCGTAGCTGAAAAAATATTTGCATATGTGGACATGGTACTGATGCACATGTTTGGTCCTGTAAACCCAAACAGGTGTGAAGCCTCTAAGCATAAACAATCGGATCCACCGCTGGGCGGATGGATTAAGGTAAATGTTGATGCAGCAATTTTTCAAAAGAATAACCAATTTGGGCTGGGCATTGTGATCAGGGATCATAGAGGGAATTTCCTTTGCTGCTTGTAGGCAAGGAATTGACAAGATCACTAACCCCGAGATGGCAGAGGCTATGGCTCTTAGGAGGGCTATTAACTTTGTTTCAGAGCTTGTCATATAATCAAGCAATTGTTGCGAAGCCTGCCTCTCTGGTCCTTAAGCTACAATCAGAAGCTGCAGATCGGATACATACAGGAATCGTCACCCAAGACATCAAGATGGCGACTCACTGTCCCCGTGTTGTCTTTTCTTTTATGCATGTTAGTAGATGGTGTAATGGGGTAGCTCATGTGCTAGCAAAGTCAACCGATCAACTATCTGATGGTTTGATGTAGCACCAGAGTTTATCTGGTCATCCACATGTGTAACGATCGGTTTGATCAATGAAATGCTACCTATTACTCTCAACAACAAAAAAGTACGGTGCATCCACATAGGCCTCTCGTGTGTGCAAGACAATCCAAATAGTAGGCCACTCATGTCATTGGTGGTGTTCATGTTGGAGAATGAATCCATAGAACTTTCAATCCCAAAACTGCCCGTATATTTATCACAAAGGTATTCTGAGGCCCAGGAAACAGGGGAAAACACCAGTAGGGCTGTGTTTGTGCCAGTTCTCCACTATTAGGGGTGAAATCGGGACGGGAAAATCCCGTCCCGTCCGGCAACCGTTGCCATATTTTTCCTGACCGTTTTTGGATTTCCCGGATTTTTGTGGGAACGGACGGGAACGAGAAAATGAAAAACAGACACGGGAGCAAAAACGGTTGAGGGTGTTTCCTGCCCGCTTTTGCGGTTTCCTGTATTGGGCCGGGATAATCTCGTTTTTCATCCTGTTTTCAGCCCATCCGGGAGTGCATGAACAGTCCATCATCAGTAAAAGGCCCAGTTCAGTTTACCTTCCCAGCCCACGCTTCACTTCTTCAGCACCACGCAACACAGCTTCGCCGCTAGCGAACAGAGCCTGCCGCACCAGCTCCTCCTGCTCGCCGGCGCCTCGCCACGTCTCCAGCTCCACAAGCTCGGGCACCTGCTCCTACATCTCGCCAATCGGCGCCTCGAGCTCCGCCATGCCCGGCAACGCCGGCCCTTCGCACCTCAAACTCTGCCCCGCCCGCGTAAAGCCGGCGCGCGGCACCTCGAGCTCTGCCACGCCCTCACGTCTGTGCTCCAGCTTACAGGCCCGCACAACGCTGTCCGTCCATGCTCCAGCTTGTGCGCCCAAAGGTCCAAGCTCTAGCTCGTCAACGCTGCTGCTGGCAGGGGCCATTGATTTAATTGGTGGTGTCCTCCAGCTGCCACCTCGTGCACTTGAAGATCTGCCAGGTGATCTACGGTTGTTTCTTATTGCTCTAATGCTGTTTGAGAATTGATTGAGTTGTGACATGCTATTGAGGGACTGAGTGTGAAAAAATATTGTGACATTTGAGCTGCTAGTGGCGTATGACTTGTGTTTTATGTGAACTGATTAGTAACATTGTTTACTGATGTGTTCATACTCTTATTATGTTCAGTCCTCACTGATGTTGCTGTTATTCTATCAACAATGTGCCAACATTCCCATCTTAACTCCCGGTTCCCGACCGTTACCGGCATGTTTCCGTCCGCTTTTGTTCGTTTTGGATTCCCGGCATTCCCGTGACCGTTTCCGTTCCTGGTCATCCCGTTTTCGTTTCCGTCCCGTGTTAGAAATATAGAAACGGAAACGGTTAGGGTGTTTTCCCACCGGTCCCGTCTGTTTTCATCCCTATCCACTATGAACCCATCTTGAAGAGCCGACGTGAAGCGTCTCCGCTTTTCACAGGATCGAGTCGGTAAAGCGCTGATGAACAGACGCAACAGTACATCACATAAAAATCTCAAATTTTTACATCTTTAAGTTATTACATGAGTCAAATGATTTAAAACACGTAAGAACACAACGGAAGCCTACAAAGTACAACAATACTACCACACTCGACGATAAGTGACCGCACATCGAAGCCCTGCGATGTGGACCCGCTGAGGAACTCCACCAAGCAACAGCGGAAGCGAAATCTATACCTGCACAAAAACATAAAGAGCCAAACCCTGAGTACTAGTTACTCAGCAAGACTTACCCGTCAACGTGGCTAACTACAGCTGACTCCTAGAATGCAAAGGCTACAAGGGGTTAGGCTGACTCACTTGCATAAAAGCGCACTAATTACTTGGTCCTTACTTTCAAGTTTTAATTCCAATTAAGTACTTAACCAATAAAGCAGTGTTCATATATCTAGAACAGGTATAAGTAACAATACATCAACGGTGACTGTATATATAGCAATGTAAATAATAGTAATGTAATAGACTAGCATCATCATCTCATCAATCATATCACACTACGATGTGACGCAGTGAGTAAGGTTGCTCTTGACCGAGAGCGGCGGCATCGATGTACATCCTGCAGGAGAAAACCTGACCATACGCCGCACACGCGTAAAGTCGCATGCGGCAACTGTTTGCAGGGATCCCCCTGAAGCTAGGCTGGGTCCAACCCCTCCCGAGAAAGGCCTTCCTGCACGGTCCCCGTCCCAGACGTACGCCCCGATTGGAAAGCATCATTTCTCTCCCAAATACCATGATAGAAAGGGCAGGCTTCCGCCGCACACCAGGGCAACCCAAGCTACTAAGTTTACTAGGCCCATAAAAACACTAGCATATGATCAGTACGTTCGAACTTGCTCAACAGGGCCAACAACGAACGGTCCTTAATCGACACAGACGGGGCTACACCACCGTGAAGGCCCAGCCTTTTCCAACCATCCTATACAAACAAATTCCCGTCCGGTCTCAACAAATCCTAAATCCATCTAGTACAATCCAGGGTGATTCCTATCATGCGAGTGGGACCTACCACTCGACTTCTACCGTCCGCTATCCACTAAGCCTAGCAAGTTCTAATGTAACCTAGACCACATCTACAAAAATAAGACACAAGGTAGTATATGGAAGGGTAGTCCTAATGCAGCTCTAAGGTTTCACATCAACTCCTAATAAACCTAATGCACAATCAATTACTAGCCCCAAACAAGTGATAAACAAAAATCCTAAATAGGGAGGCATGCACCGGGGCTTGCCTGGCTCAGGAGCTACACTAGCTGGGTCAGCGGGGTCAGTGTCCTGCTGCGGCTGCTCCTCCTGCACCTCCTGGGCCTGCTCCTCCGGCAGCTGGAAGTCCAGTGGCTCCGGAGTCGTCTCTGTCACTACACGTTATGACAAGGATGATCAATGCAAGTTAGATGCAATAATATGATGAAAATTAGAGATTTAATTACTTGATAGGACAGTCATTTACACTGTAAGTGAAAATGATTAACTTTGTTAATTTTCTTTCGTCTGCAGAATCTCCTTCATTGACTTTATTTTAATTAAACGTTAATTTAACTTAGTTAGTTACGGAGCTTAATTAATTTCGAAAATAATTTTATGTCCAATGGCATTTTCTGGTGAAGAGTGTCACTGGAACTAATTATCAGTGAGGTTTCATGATTTATTGCAATGTGGATTATTTATAATGATTTAATTAGTGCAGAAACGATTTAAAGCATAATAAAATAATTAAACAAGCTATGACAGCAGAAAAATTCTCTGTAGGTGTGTTATCAGATGCTTAACAGCATGCCAAAGTTCAGGATTTATTGAGCAACAGATAATTAATTAAGATTTAAACAAGATCTGCATAATTGTATTTTTACAGAAAACAGAGAATGAGTTTTGTGTGATTTGGCATTTTTGTTGGATAGATCTGAGTACAAGGAAGACAACAAAATTTGTTTTGCAGTTTTCTGAGTTGTCTATAATTTATTATGCATTTTACAAGTTTCAGGCAATTTCTGGTAATTTAACTAATTCGAAAAGGATTTTAAAACCGGGTGGACCAATCACATCTGGGCCGCACAAGGGGGCACACAGTTGGGGCCGCACCGGATCTAGGCTTGACCACAAGGAGATCCAGCCAATCAAATCGCAGCCACACGGGTGGCCACATGGACTGGCTGCACCGGATCTGAGCCCAGCCACAGATCGATCCATGGAACGATCTCCAGCCAGCCATGGCGATGGAGGCTCGCCGGAGCATCGCCGGCTCGCCGGAACTCAACCAAACGGCGACGAAAAATCCTAAGAAAATACTAGCACGAAGAGAAGCTCGACGCGCATCCAGTTGAGGGGCTTGGGGTCGACGAGGACCATCGGGGGTAGCCGGCGGCGAGCATGGCGGGCGGGCAACGTTCGGCAAGGTCGCCCGTGCAGTACGAGGCCCGAAAAATCAAGGAAAAATCACTAGGAGCTTCACCTTAGTCTGTAGAAGAGCGGCGTTGAGCTTGTTGTCGAAGGGGAAGTCTGTAACGAGGTCGTCGACGTCGAGGGGCTCGCGGTGGTGCAGACCGGCGATGGGGAAAAGCTCCGCGTCATCGTGCATGGCTGAGGAAAGGAGAAAGGAGTTTGTCAAGGTGGTGCGCAACCGCGGTGCGCATCTTCCAGAGCGGCCAATTGACGAGAAACTCACCGAAAGGTGCGAATCAGGCGGAGGAACGGTGGAACGGCGGTTGACTGCGACGAGGAAGAACGGCTCCAATTCGTGGTTCACGTCGGAGGGGATGGGTCCGGGGCCATGTGGGAGTGAGGAGGGGGTGGCTACGCTGCTCGGGCGTCGTGGGTTGGCGGCGCAGGGGGCTCGACGACGAGGCGCTCCGACATAGTGGTGCAGCGAGTCAAGCTCGAGGACGACAATGGCGATGGATAAGCTATGGTTTGGGTGAGAAGGGCGACGGGAGAGCCTGCTGGGGTGGAGAGCAGCTTCGGACAGGAGGGGGTGGTCTTATTCGTGGTTGTCCGAGCGACGGGGAAGCGGGCGTGGGCGGCGGCCGCGCCGTACATCGGCCTCCACGCGGCGCGCGACGTCGGGGGAGGAGACATTGTGAGGCTGACGAGTGGGTCCCGCTGGAATCTTTTATTTTTGCGAATTATTCAAACTCCGATTTTTCCCCAATCTTATGCACACAATTTGGACTAGTAAACGAACTCCAAAATTGGCAAATTTGGTACCATTGGAAAGCTCTTGAAAAGTTCTACCATATGGCCAACATGCACATCTGGAATCCAAAAGGATTTAAAATGGAAGCTGGTCAAAGTAGGATACTTTATAAGATTCTAGGATTTATTTGGGCAACCAAATGAATTTCTAAAATCACCAGAAATTCTCCAAAATTCTTTCTCTTTGACCTGCATCCACTGGTATTTTTGGTAGCCAAAGATGTTATTGATAATTTCGAGTTCCTTCACAAGCATTGGTTTGACATTTATTTGCACATTTGATTTTGAATTTTGAATTGATTTGAATTTGAGTTCAATTTGCTTTTGGGCTGTTTGCACTATTAGCATTACAGTGACACGGGGTGTCACAGCCCTCCCCCCTTAAAAAAATCTCGTCCCGAGATTTAAGGAGAGTAGGAAAAACAAACGGTGTAGAGGCGAAGTAAACCAAAACCCACTTCGAACTTTGGCGTAGAAAATTTTCCTCGTCAGAGCGATTGCTGCATTGCACCATATAGAATCTGATCGCTTTGTTTCTGGTGGCTCTATCCTTCTGGTCAATGTCCTTGACGAGTTGCTCTGGATAGTAAGATCTGGCTCAAACTGTTCCAAACCACTGATCACCATATCTGTTGGAGCTTTTAAGCGCTTCCACAACTGAGACATGCGAGAGACGGGGTGCACTCCTGAAAGGTCGTGGGGCAGCTCCAACGGTAAGCAATATGCCCATACTGCTCAGATATTAGGAACGGTCCAGTGTACCTCGGTGCTAGTTTCTCCCTAACACCGAACCGACGTACACATTTCATGGGGGAGACACAAAGGCCTACGTGTTCACAAACTGCCAATCTCAACGGTCAACGTCTTTTGTCTGCTTAGGTCTTTTGTCAAGACTTGTCTGCCCGCAAGTTGTACTGGATGCGGCGTATTGTCTCTTCTGCAGTTGCTATCAATTCTGGTCCCATGGTGATTCTCTCCACGGACTCGGCCCAGTTCAGTGAAGTATGATATCGGTGTCCACACAAAGCACCAAAAAGTGCCATCTTGATACTTTCCTGGTAGGTGTTGACTTGTTGTTGTACGAGAACTCTGCTAGCGGCAGACACTCATTCCACTTCTTGCTGCGAGTCTTGGTATATCTTGTTGCTGTCGAGGAGGATAGAGTACTTGGACAAGTGTGCTTCATCGGTAACCTTCTGGCGTAACTCAAAGCCCTTTGGAAAAAAAAAAAAAACCATCTTGTTCTTGATCCACAAGTCTTCTTCTGCGCGGAAACAATATCACCACGCAAGGCCGGAGTGAGTGACATATTTGGGCGTGGTACCATGAGGATACACATGAACACAGGACATTGTCCTCTTTCTGTGTGGCGGTTATCGGCGAGACAGTGGCAACGCGCTATGCAACCAAAAGATCTTGGGCACTGCTCCTTTTCAACTTCAACCATCGTCTCTGACGCTTAAACGGTTCTGACCGAGTGAATATGTCTTGAAAACTATTGTCCTCCTCATGGGTTCTGGTAGCATTCCTCGCGATGATTGTTGCACTGATAACCATCATTTTGGAGCTGGATCAAAAGTCTTCTTAGAAGGCAATCAACTTCTTTCACGACGGTTGTTGGGCATCTGAGTTCTGACGGGCTTTGTCATTCGAAGCATTCCCACAACTTACTGAACTGAACCTTCTGCTCTTCTATCTCGTTGGTTGACATCTCGTGTGGCCTTTCTGAAAATTGAGGTTGTGCTTCTTGATTCTTGATCTTGAAACTGAACATCTGGGTTGGGTATGCGTGCTTGACTATTCGCTTAGAAAACTTGGAGGAATCACGAACCAGACCAACGACTTGATGCTAAGGTCTCGATGCGGTCAATACAGTGAGGCAAGACAAACTTGGTCGCGAAATGGTGATCGGGATCGAACAACACCTGAAGGGACATGAAGACTGATAAGAGCACAAGGATCAGACAAACATCTGCCGAATAGGGGCACTAGCGATATCCAAAGAAGACACAATGGTACCGAGAGAGTAGGATTTCCAAGGATCGGCAGGCACGAGATTGCGGGTAGACGAAGGAAATCAAGGTATACAACTTCCACATTCTTGCTCTTTAATAAGATTATTAATGCATCAATTTATTCTCTGTTAGAATGGTAAGATGCATAATCATGGTGCATTGCGTGCTTTAAATGATGCAATGCACATATGTGATGGTGCCCATGCAATGGTGCAAGTGCATTATGTCATGTCTCATGATGCTCATTGCATGGTGCATAAATGATGCATATGACTTGTTGCATATGAATGTTTATGATATGGTGCACATGTTATGGTGCATAATGGTGCAATTGACATGATGCATTGCTCATGGTGCATATGGTATGATGCACCTGGTATGACATGCATAAATGGATATGTACATGATGGATTGCAAATGCTCGTGCAATGCAAGTGGTAGGTTGCAATGCATATGGTACGGTGCATTGCTCATGCCTTATGTTGTCAAATTTTAAATTTTTGAGCAAGAACAAGGATCCTAAAAGCAAGGCTAAGGAGAAGATTATCAAGGTTTGGCATAACCTTCTCCACATTTGGTGGGCAACTAGCAAGGATATCGATTGCAGGGAAAAACAAATTCTGGTGTAGAACTCACTAACAAAGGTAAGATATCGACAAAATGGTAGGTTCCGGAAAACAAGCGAGATAAGAATGCAAAGGATTCACGATGAAAACAAAAAGAGATCATGGCTCAACATGAATGATAGCCCCAACATCAAAGTAGGTCCAGGTCGTATAACTCGATAACGCGTAGGTCCAAAAATGCAACAATACGATTAGAACAAAATAAAAGAGATCGCGTCGCCTAGCTATGGTATTACGACACTAGCTCCTATTTAACAACAATGATACATCGAAACAACACGCTACACGGCGAATCTGATCAAAGCAGCTACAACGATTCAAGCGTCTTCCTCACTATCCAGTTGCTCTTCATGTTGCAGGTTGACGATGTCTGTTGGCACTTGCTCTGCAGATGGAACGTGTTTAACTTGGGCTGCCATGAGCTGTGCGACCATCTGCTGGGCTGCATTTTGTTCTTCAATAAGTCCCACGATCTGGTTGCCTCGGTTCTGCACTTGTAGCATCATCTCAAAAATCTGGGCTTCTCTCATGTCATGTAGAGCACCCTGAACTTCATCTTGCTCATTGCCAAGTCTCATCGCTCCAAGGTACATGCTTGTTCTTTCTTCTCATTGAGGGTGGCTGAGTAGTAGACAAGCACAGCAAGGTATGGGTTGTATTGTGGTTGTCTATCATTCAGCCAGGCATCCATGTGACGGCACCACGAGTGGATGCAGGATAGGCTATCGACGTCCATTTGTGGAGAGCGAGATGAAAAGCATCTCAACTACTCCAACCAGCACAACCATGCTAAACAAAGTTTGACACATGGTAGCCAACTTCTGGACGGTCGTAGCAAGTAGCTACACACAACCATTGGGGCAAAAACAAGCAAGCAACACTCCATCAAATCAACCGACTGAAATCTGTCTTGACTGTGAGCAGCAGTAACAAACACGAAAACTGGCACTTCTGGAGACGTCAAACGTGAAAAGTCAGAACACGAAACTTGTAGATAACTTCAAAATCTTTCCCACGAGTGCTCAAACGCCTCAAACGAACAAACAGAACTGGATATATCGAATTCTGAAGATGGCAGACAGATTCTGGAAAAACTGGTCAAAACTGAAATTTGGTTTCACTTGGTCGCCAGATTTGGAGGGGATACTGACAGAATCAAAAGGAGAACTCTGAAGCAAAGTTTTAGTTCATGTTGTAAGCTTTCCAGCAAGTCTTGGTTGATCGAATTCGGTCAAGCGGTTTTGGAGTTATGAATTTTTGAAATTAGCTTGTCAGTCTGAAATTTCTGGGTGATCTGAAATTCGTGGAAGTGTTTTAAATGAGGATGCAATGCATGCACGACCTATACGTCCTCACAAAATAAAATCTTGCTCAAGTATAGCGGGCCGTAGACATTGGGGGCAACTAAGTCGCACTCATGCACGTTTGCTATACGATCTACATGTAAGTTAGTGTACCTGCGGAAAACATGCATCGCCACCTCAAGCAACCTACATAGGTGACGTCCACCAAATCCGCCGATGGACAGCAATAACAGAAAATTAATGCATGGCTCCCCACATCACAAATCATATCTCAACACCTTCATCTCCTCCATCCTATAACACCCCCCACAATCTACACGAGTTAAACTCGTATCACTTGAGCCATGCATGTTACTTACCTTCTTACCTGGGCGTCGGTGCGTCGTTACAGAAAGTAAACAAACAACTCATATTACCACCTTATACTCTAACATCCTTATAATGGGCTTTTCGTTCCTCACTCGTAACGTGGTTAGCTTTTCGAAAATAGGCCGTTTATATGATGTACTGTCCCAACACGGCTCTGATGCCAGCTGAAGCGTCTCCGCTTTTCACAGGATCGAGTCGGTAAAGCGCTGATGAACAGACGCAACAGTACATCACATAAAAAGCTCAAATTTTTACATCTTTAAGTTATTACATGAGTCAAATGATTTAAAACACGTAAGAACACAACGGAAGCCTACAAAGTACAACAATACTACCACACTCGACGATAAGTGACCGCACATCGAAGCCCTGCGATGTGGACCCGCTGAGGAACTCCACCAAGCAACAGCGGAAGCGAAATCTATACCTGCACAAAAACATAAAGAGCCAAACCCTGAGTACTAGTTACTCAGCAAGACTTACCCGTCAACGTGGCTAACTACAGCTGACTCCTAGAATGCAAAGGCTACAAGGGGTTAGGCTGACTCACTTGCATAAAAGCGCACTAATTACTTGGTCCTTACTTTCAAGTTTTAATTCCAATTAAGTACTTAACCAATAAAGCAGTGTTCATATATCTAGAACAGGTATAAGTAACAATACATCAACGGTGACTGTATATATAGCAATGTAAATAATAGTAATGTAATAGACTAGCATCATCATCTCATCAATCATATCACACTACGATGTGACGCAGTGAGTAAGGTTGCTCTTGACCGAGAGCGGCGGCATCGATGTACATCCTGCAGGAGAAAACCTGACCATACGCCGCACACGCGTAAAGTCGCATGCGGCAACTGTTTGCAGGGATCCCCCTGAAGCTAGGCTGGGTCCAACCCCTCCCGAGAAAGGCCTTCCTGCACGGTCCCCGTCCCAGACGTACGCCCCGATTGGAAAGCATCATTTCTCTCCCAAATACCATGATAGAAAGGGCAGGCTTCCGCCGCACACCAGGGCAACCCAAGCTACTAAGTTTACTAGGCCCATAAAAACACTAGCATATGATCAGTATGTTCGAACTTGCTCATCAGGGCCAACAACGAACGGTCCTTAATCGACACAGACGGGGCTACACCACCGTGAAGGCCCAGCCTTCTCCAACCATCCTATACAAACAAATTCCCGTCCGGTCTCAACAAATCCTAAATCCATCTAGTACAATCCAGGGTGATTCCTATCATGCGAGTGGGACCTACCACTCGACTTCTACCGTCCGCTATCCACTAAGCCTAGCAAGTTCTAACGTAACCTAGACCACATCTACAAAAATAGGACACAAGGTAGTATATGGAAGGGTAGTCCTAATGCAGCTCTAAGGTTTCACATCAACTCCTAATAAACCTAATGCACAATCAATTACTAGCCCCAAACAAGTGATAAACAAAAATCCTAAATAGGGAGGCATGCACCGGGGCTTGCCTGGCTCAGGAGCTACACTAGCTGGGTCAGCGGGGTCAGTGTCCTGCTGCGGCTGCTCCTCCTGCACCTCCTGGGCCTGCTCCTCCGGCAGCTGGAAGTCCAGTGGCTCCGGAGTCGTCTCTGTCACTACACGTTATGACAAGGATGATCAATGCAAGTTAGATGCAATAATATGATGAAAATTAGAGATTTAATTACTTGATAGGACAGTCATTTACACTGTAAGTGAAAATGATTAACTTTGTTAATTTTCTTTCGTCTGCAGAATCTCCTTCATTGACTTTATTTTAATTAAACGTTAATTTAACTTAGTTAGTTAGGGAGCTTAATTAATTTCAAAAATAATTTTATGTCCAATGGCATTTTCTGGTGAAGAGTGTCACTGGAACTAATTATCAGTGAGGTTTCATGATTTATTGCAATGTGGATTATTTATAATGATTTAATTAGTGCAGAAACGATTTAAAGCATAATAAAATAATTAAACAAGCTATGACAGCGGAAAAATGCTCTGTAGGTGTGTTATCAGATGCTTAACAGCATGCCAAAGTTCAGGATTTATTGAGCAACAGATAATTAATTAAGATTTAAACAAGATCTGCATAATTGTATTTTTACAGAAAACAGAGAATGAGTTTTGTGTGATTTGGCATTTTTGTTGGATAGATCTGAGTACAAGGAAGACAACAAAATTTGTTTTGCAGTTTTCTGAGTTGTCTATAATTTATTATGCATTTTACAATTTTCAGGCAATTTCTGGTAATTTAACTAATTCGAAAAGGATTTTAAAACCGGGTGGACCAATCACATCTGGGCCGCACAAGGGGGCACACAGTTGGGGCCGCACCGGATCTAGGCTTGACCACAAGGAGATCCAGCCAATCAAATCGCAGCCACACGGGTGGCCACATGGACTAGCTGCACCGGATCTGAGCCCAGCCACAGATCGATCCATGGAACGATCTCCAGCCAGCCATGGCGATGGATTTATTTGGGCAACCAAATGAATTTCTAAAATCACCAGAAATTCTCCAAAATTCTTTCTCTTTGACCTGCATCCACTGGTATTTTTGGTAGCCAAAGTTGTTATTGAAAATTTCGAGTTCCTTCACAAGCATTGGTTTGACATTTATTTGCACATTTGAATTTGAATTTTGAATTGATTTGAATTTGAGTTCAATTTGCTTTTGGGCTGTTTGCACTATTAGCATTACAGTGATACGGGGTGTCACACGATGCATACGGGCTAAGCATCAAACCCACCAAAGATTGCAACCATGCATACCCGCTTCGTCAATTGGAAAGTCCCTATCGCGATCGGTCACTCAGGAGAAAGATAGCGTGACGTGGGTTGTGCGTGCATGAAGGGGGACCTAGTCCCACCCTTTTGTCGCGATTTGAAAGGAGAGGAGAAGATATTGGCCATGTCGACCAGCGGCAGAGCCCATGGCGAGGTGTGTTTGACGAGGTTGACCGGTGGCTGAGCCTCCTCTCCTTGCAAGGCCCTTCGTTGGCGAAACATAGGCAAACAGTGGTGCAGTCCAACAGCAAGCAAAGATGTTATCTTGGTAGTGGTGGATAGACTGACCAAGTACAATCAATTCATTCCACTGCTCACTCTTTTGCTGTTAGATGTTTCAAGGGTCTTTTTGGAAAGGGGCAATTGTGTTTTTACCCTCACCTTGAGTTCTAATTCTTATTTTACTCTCACTTTTTTCACTTTGTGATTTTACCCTTAATTTTTCAACCTGAAGCCAGAGCTTACCCTCAGTAGGGGTAAAATCAGAATAGAATTATTATGAATTTACCCCAAGTAGGAGTAAACTCTGGCCTCATGTTAGAAAATCAGGGGTAAAATTACTAAGTGAGAAAAGTAAGGGTAAAATCAGAATTAGAGTTCAAAGTGGAGGTAAAAACGTAATTGTCCCTTATGGAAAACATTTTCAAACTGCATGGCCTTCCTCATTCACTTCTCTGAAAGTTTCTTTGCACAGAAGTATTGTTTATTGTCCCCGAAGTGGACAAACAGAAAAGGGTGAACCAGTGTTTCGAAATTTATTTGAGATATATGACATTTCAGGAACCTAAGAAGTAGGGACCTCCTATAGGTATGGCATCCTATGGTTAACAATTGATAGGTCAGCCTAATGGCCCATCAAATCTGAGGAGCCGTTCCCATCAAAAAAAAAAAAAATCTGAGGAGCCCAACCCAAGTTAGAGAATCAACATTTGGAAATACAAGAATTAATATTTTTGTAGTTTTATTTCAATATTTTTAAATTGAAATCAACATTTGGGTGTAACAAAAAATTGTTGACATGGTACAAACAAAATGTTGACATAGTACGTTCAAAATGTTGACGGAAATTTTGAATTTTAAAAGATTCAAAAAATATTCATATTGGATCCCATTTTAAAGAATTCATTGTAACAACACACATATGTTCTAACGAATTTGAAAATGGACTTGCGATTTAGGAGAAAAATGCATTTAAAGTTTGTAAATCATTTCTTCCCCCCCCCCCTCCCCCTACCCACCACCCTAATCAGAGCACGACGGGTAGTGGAACCTGGTTCTCTCCCTCTCAAGCTGTAGCGCACGGTATAGATTTCGATCTGCCAATCACACATCATTCGAATAAAAAGATCCCGTCTGGCATGCTACATATAGGAGTCGCCCTCATGACGAGGTCGATAGGTGGCCGAGGATCCTCGCCTTGCCAGGCCCTTCGTTGGCGAAACACAGGCGCATGGTGGTGAGGTCCAACAGCGAGGACCACGGGTGGCTACTGCGAACGACGTTTGCCGAAGCAGACCCAGGAGTGCAACGGCCAAAAACATGAGAAAGTGAACCAAGCTAAGTAGAGTTTTATTTCGTTTCTCGCGGGGAACGGAATTGGATTTCGTTTCTCCCGGGCCAGGCTCTTATGCTGCAGGCCAGCCGGAGCCTGGCTCCCCAGAACCGTGCTAAGTAGGGTTGGAAAGTGAACCAATCAAGGGGGCCAGGTTGGGTGGCGGTGACAGACACCGAAGGGGAGGAGGAAGAGGTGATGTAACTCTAATCCCACCTATCCTCCCGGGTTTTTTTTATAATAAGCACCTAACTAGGCCAAATGGCCCCGGATGGCTTTCGAGGCTTTAGACCATTAGGCCAGCTCTGGAAAGTTTACGTCCATTTCTCATAGCGCCCCTCAAGTTTTTTTTAGGGGAGTACGTATTTATGCTGAAACAAATCAAACATATTTTAAGCTCTTCAAAATTTCATTTAATCCCCTGAATAATTTCAGAATTCGATGGTCTCAGTGTAGGGCACCAGCCTCCCTAGTCAGTTACAGCAGCGACAAAACAAGGGTAAGCCAAGGAGAATAACAACCGAGTACTCCATCCAAACAAAGCTCGTTGTTTGTGAGGTGTCCTCGTGTGTTTCTTAATTAAATCTGAGTTCAGTTCTATGCTATAGTTCAGAAGCTACTAGGGGAAATGCATCATCGGTCCACTCTACTTCTGTTTAATTTAAGAACTCAATTGTTTCGATAGGCATCTTCTTATACTAGTTTGCGAGTAGTTTAACACAAGCATGGAATTTCTTTATGATATTTCGTGGATCAAGCACTTTGGGAAGTCTTAGTTTTGTGTTGAATGTATACATCATAACCAGTTAAGTCAACAGGCCATTGTTGTGAGATCGCACTTGATCAGTTGGCTTGGATAAAGTAAGATTAGCAACTAACCAATCAATGATTAATGCATTCCACGTCATCGGTTTGATGCACCGGCCAAATACAGAGCAAGCCATGTGAGACATGCACGATGGTCACGAACCCATGCTCTAATTATTTCTAAATGCAATGCATGGCTCATACATATTATTCCATAATCTTCCACGATCCTTCACGAACTAACTCTAGATGAGCCATAATCTCCAAACGTTTTTGCCTGCAGGGCCTATAAATAGGGCCAGTTCCTGTGTCATGGCAAGGCAGCCACACACACACACACACACACACACACACACACACACACACACACCATCCTTTCTTCCTTCTCTAGCTTGTAAGCATTTTTAAAGCCGTCGCCACAGCTTTCTCTCTGCCTCTAGCTCAAGAAAATGGCTTCCCATGCCGTGACCGCACCTAAAACTGCAGCTGTCTGCGTGATAATCCTGCTCGCCGGACAGTTGCTGATGGCTACACCAGCGATTGCGGATCTTGATCTTACGGAAGCATTGAAGCAGGCGTACGACTACCAACAGGCTGTGCAGGGGCAGGCTGTGCAGCAGCTGCCGCCAATTCTAGGTAGTGGCTGTGGAGGTAATACAAACTGTGCGTGCATCAGCAAATGTCCAGACAACTGCGCTGCTCAGGGGAAAAAGTTTGGTACTAGTGACTATAATGACTGTGTTGCCTTGTGCCAAGCCAACTGCCCTGCTTGAGCACGTCTGTCCACGCATGCTGCCTCTATGTTCCAGCCAAGCCAGTCACATTGATTTCATTGTATGCATCTCGTTGTTGTATTTTGCGTCTTCCAGCTTCCTTCCAATAAACGAGGGTTAAGGGTACGTATGTATACCTAGCCACTCGGCCCACCGTCTTCCATCTAAGCACGACGAAGGACCATCGAATTGTGTGTACTGTATTTCTGCTATATTCCAATGTAAATGTGATTCCTGGCCTGCTATAAGTAAATGATAAATGTTTCTCTTTGTCTTCTCTTATAATAAACTACTACCAATGCACGTGAGTGACATGAGCATTATGTCTAAAAACAACATTCTCTTCGTATCTAAGTTGGAATATATTTTCATACAGAAGCTTAGCCAACCTTTTAAGTGACCACCCTACATATATTCCGACCTTGTTGTGTCACATCATTGTTAAAGAAAGTGTAACTTATGAGTAAATATATTATTCAAATACAAAAATAATAAAATAGATGATTCTTGGATAATGGCCAAACTGTATTTGCAAAAAGTTAAGAAATATGAGCACATGTAAGTTTTAAACAATGATCTTATCCAATGATTACAATGGTAAGCATTTCAAAAATATATGACAATGGCTTTTTATAGCTCTACGAGTCTACAATGCGAACATCTCTGCCCCGATAGTATCAGTTAATTATATGAAAACATGGTGGCACACATTCTTTTCAGTCTGAAACACAACAATTCTACAACATGGCTTACCTGGCAAGCATCACCCACAGATCTCTAAAGCCTCATCAACTCGTTCTGGGCCTAAATAACAAACACACATCTATTATATTGCAGCATTTGTCTAACCTAGTAGCGCATTAGTCTTTATGCTGGCAAACATCACGGGAGGGATTTACATGCTAAATTCCTGCATTTCCCACAATGGAACTGATGTCTTTTTACATACACCCTCCATCCCTAAATATAGGGTGTTCTGGGTTTGGTCAAAATCAAACTTTGTAAACTTTGACTGTAAGTTGCACATTTATTTATAAAATGGGCTCTAAATTGGATCATTTGCAATCATAGGATCAACATGATCAAAGGGGTTGGGACTTGCCTTCAACAAAGTCTTCTTCTTCAAGTCTTTTTAATCCGGGTCTTCAATTCTTCCTCACAAGCTTGATAGTCTATCGATTAAAAGTAAATACAACAAATAAATCTACCACACAAACAATTAACTAAACATGCAATAAAACAAATAGAAGCTAAATTACGGTAAAAAACAGATAGTTCTTGTGGATCTGGACAGAGAATGATTTTAGATAAATTTTGACGAAAGAATCGCCAAAATTGGAGTTCAAACAAAGGAGATATTGATTTTACAAATTTGCGAGAAGGAATTAATTAGGATTAAGCTAAGTAATTAATCATAGACATAATACTAATTACTATGGAGTATATAAAGGTTGTACAGTGATTATAATAAAATCTAGTACTTATAGAAATTTTGTGGAATTTTTCAGATGGAGGAAATGCTCGGAAATACGTTTCTGTGTACTTCTCTGTGTGAACTTAGCAATTAAGGGGAGTGTGTGAGGCTGCCAGATGGGCCAGCGGGGCCGGGTTCACTGTGGGCTGTTGTTCCGTGGAACATGTTGGTCATCTCAAAGGGGTGAGAAATGGTGTCAGGGGCAAGGCTATATCGCACCTTTTATTTGCAGGTGATAGTATCTTTTTTACACGAGCTGATGATAGAAGTGTTAATACTTTGAAATATGTTTTATAGACATACGCCAAGGATCAGTCCCAAAAGATTAACTTGCAGAAATCTTCCCTGTTTTTTGGCCACCATTGCCATGCTGATGTAAAGAAAAAAAGGTAATGAACTCCCTGTACATGCACAATGAAACTCTCCAAACCAGTTATCTTGGCATGCCAACATTTGTTGGTCAATCGAGGATGAGTACCACTAATTTTATTCCTGAGAGTGTGTTGAAGCGTGTCCAGGGATAGAGCGACAGGCCAATGTCCAGAGCTTGGAAAGAAATAATGTTGAATCAGTAGCACAAGCCACTTCGACATATGTTATGAGCTGCTTTCAACTGCCTGATGGTATTTGTCATAAGATGAAGGCCATAATCTCAAACCATTCGTGGGGCTTTGAAGGGAGAACAAAGAAGATGCGCACTGGCGATCCTGGGATTGCCTGAAGGCTGCAAAATTCATGGGCGGATTGGGTGTTAGGGACATCGAACTTTTTAATCAAGCAATGTTGGGGCGCCAATGGTGGAGGCTAATCAAATAAAGTTCTTGGGGTTGTCTCGCAAATGGTTATTTGAAACTTTGGCTTGCTGCTCAGAAAGGGAGACCACCATTCCGGTTATTCCTCATGACAACGGCATGCATGGGCATACCTTATCACCCGCCGCATGACATGCCTCAATATTCAGAAATCTGGCCCCCACATACCACAGGGAGGTTGACCATGCGCCTCATATTTGCCTCACTTTCTTTGTCGCCATGTGTTTGGGGAGGCTTACGCTGCGCGCTCTCTTGCTTTCTTTTCGTTTCTACCGTTCTCTCTCTAGCACGCAACTCAAGAAGTGGTCCCCGGTGAGCAAGTATGCGGCAGCTTTCTCCCAAAGCAAGAGTAGAGTACAGAGTTTGAGACATTTATTTAGCACAAAATCAACATTAGAACAAATTTGAGCATTAACCATTAATTGCATGTAAATAATATTTGTACGCTATTTGCAATAGCATACTTTTAGTCCCCTGCTTTACCAGTGGCGGAGCTAGAGCTCAGCGAAGGGTGGTGCGGAACATCTCTTAGAGAGAGAGAACATGGGGAGGAGAAGGAGAGGGAGAGGAGAGAGAAACTCATGAGGGGAACGGAACTCAAGAAACAGAGAGACTTGAATGCTGTCAGTGACCACAAGCCGATAATATGTGCCTCAATCCTACCACGCAAGAGCAGGCCACGAACAGGAGAAAAGAACCAGGCCATTCCGCATGTTGACCCACACGAAGCATCCGTAGGATAAGGTATGCCACCATTCTTCGTGATTCGGGTGGGTCAATGGTGGCATACCGATTCTGAATGTGCGCTTTGGCCACCATTCTTATAATATCATTCTGGCATATACGGGAGGCACGGAATGCTGTCCGAAATGGAGAAAATGAAGTGCATCCTCACTGCATAGCTGAAAAAATATTTGCATATGTGGACATGGTACTGCTGCACATGTTTGGTCCTGTAAACCCAAACAGGTGTGAAGCCTCTAAGCATAAACAATCGGATCCACCGCTGGGCGGATGAATTAAGGTAAATGTTGATGCATCAATTTTTCAAAAGAATAACCAATTTGGGCTGGGCATTGTGATCAGGGATCACATTGGGAATTTCCTTTGCTGCTTGTAGGCAAGGAATTGACAAGATCACTAACCCCGAGATGGCAGAGGCTATGGCTCTTAGGAGGGCTATTAACTTTGTTTCAGAGCTGCCATATATTCAAGCAATTGTTGCGCAGCCTGCCTCTCTGTTCCTTAAGCTACAATCAGAAGCTGCTGATCGGACACATACAGGAATCATCACCCAAGACATCAAGATGGCGGTTCGTGTGTCCCCGTGTTGTCTTTTCTTTTATGCATGTTAGTAGATGGTGTAATGGGGTAGCTCATGTGCTAGCAAAGTCAACCGATCAACTATCTGAAATGGTCTGGTTTGATGTAGCACCAGAGTTTATCTGGTCATCCACATGTGTAACGATCGGTTTGATCAATGAAATGCTACCTATTACTCTCAACAACAAAAAAGTACGGTGCATCCACATAGGCCTCTCGTGTGTGCAAGACAATCCAAATAGTAGGCCACTCATGTCATTGGTGGTGTTCATGTTGGAGAATGAATCCATAGAACTTTCAATCCCAAAACTGCCCGTATATTTATTGCAAAGGTATTCTGAGGCCCAGGAAACAGAGGAAAACACCAGTAGGGCTGTGTTTGGGCCAGTTCTCCACTATTAGGGGTGAAATCGGGACGGGAAAATCCCGTCCCGTCTGGCAACCGTTGCCATATTTTTCCTGACCGTTTTTTGATTTTCCGGATTTTTGTGGGAACAGACAGGAACGAGAAAATGAAAAATAGAAACGGGAGCGAAAACAGTTGAGGGTGTTTCCTGCCCGTTTTTGCGGTTTCCCGTATTGGGCCGGGATAATCTCGTTTTTCATCCTGTTTTCAGCCCATCCGGGAGTGCATGAACAGCCCATCATCAGTAAAAGGCCCAGTTCAGTTTACCTTCCCAGCCCACTCTTCACTTCTTCAGCACCACGCAACACAGCGCCGCCGCTAGCGAACAGAGCCTGCCGCACCAGCTCCTCCTGCTCGCCGGCGCCTCGCCGCGTCTCCAGCTCCACAAGCTTGGGCACCTGCTCCTACATCTCCCCAATCGGCGCCTCGAGCTCCGCCATGCCCGGCAACGCCGGCCCTTCGCACCTCAAACTCTGCCCCGCCCGCGTAAAGCCGGCGCGCGGCACCTCGAGCTCTGCCACGCCCAAGCGTCCGAGCTCCAGCTTACAGGCCCGCACAACGCTGTCCGTCCATGCTCCAGCTTGTGCGCCCAAAGCTCCAAGCTCTAGCTCGTCAACGCTGCTGCTGGCAGGGGCCATTGATTTAATTGGTGGTGTCCTCCAGCTGCCACCTCGTGCACTTGAAGATCTGCCAGGTGATCTACGGTTGTTTCTTATTGCTCTAATGCTGTTTGAGAATTGGTCGAGTTGTGACATGCTATTGAGGGACTGAGTGTGACAAAATATTGTGGCATTTGAGCTGCTAGTGGCGTATGACTTGTGTTTTATGTGAACTGATTAGTAACATTGTTTACTGATGTGCTCATACTCTTATTATGTTCAGTCCTCACTGATGTTGCTGTTATTCTATCAACAATGTGCCAACATTCCCATCTTAACTCCCGGTTCCCGACCGTTACCGGCATGTTTCCGTCCGCTTTTGTTCGTTTCGGATTCCCGGCATTCCCGTGACCGTTTCCGTTCCTGGTCATCCCGTTTTCGTTTCCGTCCCGTGTTAGAAATATAGAAACGGAAACGGTTAGGGTGTTTTCCCACCGGTCCCGTCCGTTTTCATCCCTATCCACTATGAATCCATCTTGAAGAGCCGACGCATACGGGCTAAGCATCAAACCCACCAAAGATTGCAACCATGCATACCCGCTTCGTCAATTGGAAAGTCCCTATCACGATCGGTCACTCAGGAGAAAGATAGCGTGACGCGGGTTGTGCGTGCGTGAAGGGTGACCTAGCCCCACCCTTTTGTCGCGATTTGAAAGGAGAGGAGAGGATATTGGGCATTGTCGACCAGCGGCAGAGCCCATGGCGAGGTGTGTTTGACGAGGTTGACCGGTGGCTGAGCCTCCTCTCCTTGCGAGGCCCTTTGTTGGCGAAACATAGGCATACTGTGGTGCAGTCCAACAGCAAGAAAAGATGTTATCTTGGTTGTGGTGGATAGACTGACCAAGTACAATTTTTTTTTGAAACGTGACCAAGTACAATCAATTCATTCCACCGACTCACTCTTTTGCTATTACTGATGTTTCAAGTGCCTTTATGGACAGGGGCAATTGTGTTTTTACCCTCACGTTGAGTTCTAATTCTGATTTTACCCTCAATTTTTTCACTTTGTGATTTTACCCTTAATTTTTCAACCTGAAGCCAGAGCCTACCCTCAGTAGGGGTAAAATCAGAATAGAATTATTATGAATTTACCCCCAGTAGGAGTAAACTCTAGCTTCATGATAGAAAATCAGGGGTAAAATCACAAAGTGAGAAAAGTAAAGGTGAAATCAGAATTAGAGTTCAAAGTGGAGGTAAAAACATAATTGTCCCTTATGGAAAACATTTTCAAATTGCGTGGCCTTCCTCATTCACTTCTCTGAAAGTTTCTTTGCACAGAAGTATTGTTTATCATCCCCCAAGTGGACAAACAGAAAAGGGTGAACTAGTGTTTCGAAAAATCAGTGTTTCAAAATTTATTTGAGATGTATGACATTTCAAGAACCTAAGAAGTAGGGACCTCCTATAGGTAGGGCGTCCTATGATTAACAATTGATAGGTTGGCTTAATGGCCCATCAAATGTGAGGAGCCAATCCCATAAAAAAAAAATCTGAGGAGCCCAACCCAAGTCAGAAAATCAACATTTGGAAACACAAGAATTAACATTTTTGTAGTTTTATTTCAATATTTTTAAATTGAAATCAACATTTCGTGGTAACAATTTTTTTTTGACATGATACAAATAAAATATTGACATAGCACATTCAAAATATTGACGGAAAATTTGAATTTAAAAAAATCAAAAAATATTCATATTGGATCTCATTTTAAAGAATTCGTTGTAACGAACACGTAGGTTCATACAGATTTGAAAATGAACTCACGGTTTAGGAGAAACATGTGTTTAAAGTTTGTAAATAGTTTCTTTTCCCCCACTACTGACCACCGCAATCAGAGCACGATGCATGGTGGAACCTTGTTCTCTCCTTCTCAAGCTGCAGTGCACGGTATAGTTTTTGATCCACACGAATCACACATCATTCGAATAAAAAGATCCCGTCGGGCAGGCTACATATAGGATCCTCGCCTTGCCAGGCCCTTCGTTGGCAAAGCGCAGGCGCATGGCGGTGAGGTCCAACAGCAAGGACCAAGGGTGGCTACTGCGGAGGATGTTTTGCCGAAGCAGACCCAGGTGTGCAACGGCCAAAAACATGAGAAAGTGAACCACGCTAAGTAGGGTTGGATTTCGTTTCTCGCGGGGAACGGAATGGAATTTCATTTCTCACTGGCCAGGCTCTTATGTTGCAGGTCAGCCGGAGCCTGGCTCCCTAGAACCGAGCTAAGTAGGGTTGGAAAGTGAACCAATCAAGGAGGCCAGGTTGGGTGGCGTGGAGGAGGAAAAGGTGATGTAACTCTAATCCCACCTATCCTCCCGATTTCTTTTAATAATAAGCACCTGATTAGGCCAAATGGCCCCGGATGGCTTTCGAGGCTTTAGACCATTAGTCCGGCTTCGGAAAGTCTATGTCCATTTCTCATAGTGCCCCTCAAGTTTTTTTTTAGGGGAGTACGTATTTATGCTGAAATAAATCAAACATATTTTAAGCTCTTCAAATTTCATTTAATCCCCTGAATAATTTCAGAATTCGATGGGCTCAGTGTAGGGCACCAGCCTCCCTAGTCAGTTACAGCAGCGACAAAACAATGGGAAGCCAAGGAGAATAACAATCGAGTACTCCATCCAAACAAAGCTCGTTGTTTGTGAGGTGTCCTCGTGTGCTTCTTAAATCTGAGTTCAGTTCTATGCTATAGTTCAGAAGCTACTAGGGGAAATGCATCATCGGTCCACTCTACTTCTGTTTAATTTAAGAACTCAATTGTTTCGATAGGCATCTTCTTATACTAACTTGCGAGTAGTTTAACACAAGCATGGAATTTCTTTATGATATTTCGTGGATCAAGCACTTTGGGAAGTCTTAGTTTTGTGTTGAATGTATACATCATAACCAGTTAAGTCAACAGGCCATTGTTGTGAGATCGCACTTGATCAGTTGGCTTGGATAAAGTAAGATTAGCAACTAACCAATCAATGATTAATGCATTCCACGTCATCAGTTTGATGCACCGGCCAAATACAGAGCAAGCCATGTGAGACATGCACGATGGTCACGAACTCATGCTCTAATTATTTCTAAATGCAATGCATGGCTCATACATATTATTCCATAATCTTCCACGATCCTTCACGAACTAACTCTAGGTCAGCCATAATCTCCAAGCGTTTTTGCCTGCAGGGTCTATAAATAGGGCCAGCTCCTGTGTCATGGCAAGCCAGCAACATACACACACCATCCTTTCTTCCTTCTCTAGCTTGTAAGCACTTTTAAAGCCGTCGCCACAGCTTTCTCTCTGCCTCTAGCTCAAGAAAATGGCTTCCTAAAACGGCAGTTTTCTGCATGATGATCCTGCTCGCCGGACAGCTGCTGATGGCTACGCCAGCAATTGCGGACTTGATCCTACGGAAGCATTGAAGCAGGCGTACGACTACCAACAGGCTGTGGAGGGGCAGGCTGTGCAGCAGCTGCCGCCAATTCTAGGTAGTCACTGTGGAAGTAATACCAACTGTGCGTGCATCAGCAAATGTCCAGACAACTGCGCTGCTGAGGGGAAAAAGTTTGGTACTAGTGACTATGATGACTGTGTTGCCTTGTGCCAAAGCCAACTGCCCTCCTTGAGCACGTCTATCCACGCATGCTGCCTCGACGTACCGGCCAACCAGTCGGATTGATTTCATTGTATGTGTATCTCGTTGTTGTATTTTGCGTCTTCCAGCTTCGTTCCAATAAAGGAGGGTTAAGGGTACGTATGTATACCTAGCCACTCGGCCCACTGTCTTCCATCTAAGCACGACGAAAGACCATCGAATTGTGTGTTACTGTATTTCTGCTATATTCCAATGTAAATGTGATTCCTGGCCTGCTGCACTTGAAACTTTCTCTGCCTCCAGTTCAACTTTTTCCCCAAAAAATGTGGATTGCAGTCATGCTGCCTCGTCCATCGGGCTGTGTTCGGGCCAGGCATCCAATATGAAGCCATCTTGAAGTGGAAAGTCTCTGCCGCGATCGGTCGCGCGGGAGCGCGGGATCGCGCGACGATGGGGCTGTGCGCGCGCGCGGGTGCGGGGCTAGCCTCAGCATTTTGTCGCCATTTGAGAGGTGAGGAGATTCGGGTGTGTGTGCGGGCCGAGCGACTGAGCGAGCGATGAGTTGGCTGTGTGAACAAGCAAAAGTAAGTGCGTGCTGGTGAGCACGAGTACACAAACAACGGAGACAGTTTCTCGTCCGCGCGCCCGGCCCCGGATCGGGCAGTGCTACATCTACAAAAACATTTCACAACATTCTCACAAAATGCTGATGTCATCGCTGCTACAAGAACCGAGAAGATTACCAGTGGCGGATGGTGTTGATGTCACTACCGTCCGTCAGTGTTTTTTGTTTCAATGGCGGACTGCTGGCGTCGGCCCATCTGCCAATGCATATCATCAGGCCAATTCAGGCCCGTTTAGCTCGAGTTTTCGAGTTCATATATTAACAACCCTCACGTTTTCTTCCACTCCATTCTCCTCCTCTCTTCTTCGAGACGCCGCCACCGCCCTTTCTCCTCCCTTCTCTCTCTCTCACATCCTCCCTCCTCCATTTCGTCTCCCTGCCTGTGGTTCCCTCCTCCCTCCTCCACGGACAGATCCAGTGGCACGGCGCGGAGGAGGATCCCGCGGCGGTGCAGGCAAGGATCCGGCGGAGCGGGCGAAGGATCTTGCGCAGGAAGGCGCGACGGCGCGTGGCCAGCCTCTCTCCTCATAGGATCTGGTGGTGGGCAGCTTCGCAGCTGCTCAGAACCGGCGCGCATCCTCGGTGAGGTGGCCCGCAAGGTGTTTGCTGTTTTGCCTAGTTCAGAAGTGCTCCAATTCCATCTGTCTGACTTTTATCTGTTCTTTAGATTTGGCAGGTTGTTATCATAATGTCGATCGGTAGCGATGGGGAGTAGAAGACCATTCAGAATTGTTAGCGCAGTTGTGCTCACTGCTCAAGTACCACTGGCCTTCCAACCATTTTTTTTGTTTCTTTATATGGTGTATATCATGCCGAGGCTAATTGATTTTGCTTGGTTTTTGTTATTGTACATTTAAATCCTAGATTTCACATGGTAACTAATTGAGTTTGGTCGCTGTTAAGTCTCTGTTGCTTCTACTCTGCTATAATCTTACGTTCAATTTTGCTTCAGAGCAACAATGGACTGGGATCATAGCAGATTAGAGGTAATAGTAGTTTTTTTTTATTTTGAAAAAAAGCTTATAGTGGCGGACATACATGATGTCACCTAGCCCGTCACTGTTCAACTCGTCTACAGTGGCGGACGGTGACGTTACTCTGTCCGCCACTGTTCTTCCTTATTTCGAGCTTTTAATGGCGGAAATATAGTGGTGGACGCTTCTTAGTAGTCTGTTATGTACTGGTGTGTGGAACTAATACTAACTGTGAGTGCACCAGCAAATGTCCAGATGACTGCAGTGCGGAGGTACAAGCCCGGTACTGGTGAGTATAATGACTGTGGACTTGTGCAGGGTTGGCTGCTCTTCTTGAGCACGTCCATCTGCGCATGCTGCCTCTACGTACCAGGCGCAGTCAGTCTCTTTGTTGTATTTTGCCTCTTCCAGCTTCCTTCCAATAAACGAGGGTTTACTTTAGGGTATGTATGTATACCTAGCCACTCGGCCCACCTTCTTCCATCTAAACACAAGGAAGGACCATCAAATTATGTGTTATTGTATTTCTACTATATTCCAATGTAAATGTGACTCCTGGCCTGCTATAAGTAAATAATAAATGTGTGCATTCCCTTCGTCTTCTCTTATAGTAAATTAAAATGTCTGCGACTTCTCTCTGCACGCAAGCTCGATTGATCTGCCCGCACCCGCCATGCACATGGAGCCATCCACCAAAAAAGATAGGCACTACAACAGAAATGATTTCTCCGACACCCTCCTACAATAAGAGTCAAAACATCCATTAGAGTACATCGGGCGGGTATAGTCAAAAACTGCTAATACGTAAAACTCCATTTCTACTTAAAATTGATTTTATGGATGGCCTATGAAAGTTGACCGATATCAGGAGGTACCACTACGGGAAAGCCCTCATTTGCCGGAGGACTTTGTTGAGAGCTTTTTATCGGGCACTCGGCAAAGATTTTGCCGAGTGTCAGGAAGGTACTCGGCAAAATAAAGTAACGTGACGGTGGGAAACAACCGTCAAATATGTTGGCCGAGTGTCCTGACGGCAGGCACTCGGCAAACATCAACTGTTTGCCGAGTGCCTGGCCTATAGCACTCGGCAAACAATGGTTAGTTTGCCGAGTTTACGTACAAGATACATGATTTTTCCGTTCATTTCATGGTTACGGCCTCACATTGGACTCAGGAACATTTCAATATTTGGATGACAATGTACAGGCCTCACATTGCGGAGACAATCTTGCTGGTACTAAGGAACCTTGAAGATAATATGTGTGTCTAGGACTTGAACAACATGGTTTCTTCTTGTCGGACAACAAGTGGCATGCTGATGACGAATGACAATGTATAGGCTGACGATAGGCTGTCAATTGTCATAGTTGAGTGTATTCTTCAAGAAATTTTGAGAGTGCATAGTATAAGTATAGATATTTAAGGGTTAATTCGTCGGTGAAATATCAGTGAAGATATTTAAGGTACATTTGAAATTTGTGTCCCTTTTACATAGTACTTTGGTCACACTATCTATTTGACACTATCATAAGTTGTGCAGAACACATGGGGCCTTTTTCTTTTGTTAAATGCTTTATGAAACTTCAAGAATTATTTCACTCGTACCGTGTTATCATACATGTGCAACAATTATGCTAGCTCTTTCACCTTTTGTTATTGCAAGCATAAGCTATGTTCTCTTAGATGGTGCAACAGTGAGCTAGCTTGTACGTAAGCATTTGTTATTGCAAAGCAAACCTATGTTGTGTTAGTGTAGTCTTGTTCAATAAAATAATGACACTACACCATTGCAGACCTTTAGCCACTGTAAAGTGTAGGGAAAGCCATTCAATCAGTATCCCATAATCTGTAGGTAAAAGGAAATACATTCACACACATACGAAGTGTAGGCAATGGCTACGTTGGCTGGCAGCTAAGTGTCGGTGTTGGTAAGCAACAGATAATATGTCGGCGTAGCTATTGATGGCATACTATGTGTCGGCATTGGTAGGTACCTCCAGGCGCGCAGAGTGAAAAGATTCCCGAAAAGTTTATGCGCGGACGCACGTACAAGTCCCCGGCGCCAAGGGAAAACATTTCGCAACTTCTCTCCCACGGAGCAGCAAACCTAAATCCCAAATTCCGGCGCCCAAATCCTCAATCCCTCTTCTCCCAGCTCACTGCGCCCCCGTTGCCAAGCCCCAGCTCGCCTCCCTCTGCTCGCCGCCCTCCCCAAAACCAATTCGCGTGCTCGACCATGGCCACGACTCGCCCAACTGCCTAGCACTGTGCCGTTCACCCTGCACGGCCGCGCCCTGCAGTTTCTGTCCGCCCCTGCACTCCAGTCCCTGCACTCCAGAACCTGTGCCTATAGTCCAAGTGTTGGCAAAAGTACCCTACGCCGACAGTACTAAGTGTCGGCGTAGGTCTGCCATGGTGTAGTGATTTGTTGATACATGATCCTAATTCTATGGAAGTGAGTGATATTGACTTCTTATATTGCATTAATATATTAAGGCCCTGTTTGTTTCCCACCCAGATTATATTGACTTCATATGAGTGGTGGGAGTGCAAACCTTTAGTCCCACATTACTAGTTTAGGTGGAGGAGAACCAAATTAAATAGAAGGTTGCTCTACTTATTCTTGCAAGTGTGTGGATGAGAGGAATAAAGGAAAAACACACGCGCGCGTTCGCTTGCCTCGCCTCGCCTCGTCGGGCCGGGCCGGGCGGGGCTGGGCTGGGCGTGGGCGTGGGCGTGGGCGATGGGCGAGGCCGCACATCACCTGCGTGAATGGTCCGCCGAAATCCAGCCCGATGCCTTGCGGGTGTGCGGCTTCCTTTTGCAGTTTTTCTTTTTCGTGTCCAATACGTTTTTTTATGGAAACCGACTCAGCTTTGGGATGCCTTAACCCTAGCGGTTCTCCCTCTATAAATACGTATGGCCGGCGCCCACCAGAACATATCTCAACAAGAGTTAGGGTTTTGCCTCTTCCTCCTGCTGCGCCGCCGCTTGTAGTCTGCCCTATTCTGATCGTCGGCGTGCAACGGCGAACGGGAGAGCAGGTCTCCGAAACCGTCATCCTCTGCGCTCCTGCACCGGGAGAGGGCGAATAAGGTTTTTGGGAAGCGCTCTGCGTGACTGCTCCGACCGCTTCCACCACGGCTCGTCTTCCTCAAAGTTCCGGCGGAGCTGCTCGTCGTCATCTACAACGACTTGTGACCCGCTCCGTCGCCGCTGCATCAACCGTCGTCGTCGCCATGCCTGCTGCATCGACAACCGCCACGGCTTTTTCCTCGTCTCTTCTTAACGATCAGTACGTACCTTCTGGAACTATGTCTTTCCTATATGCCTACATGATCTATGCTTGTATAGTAGTACTGCGAAGTATGGTAGATCTTGCTCTGTTTTCTATGTTTTTAGACTTATCTAGATCTTGCGTAGACTTGTCTAGTTTAATCTGTAATCTGTTCATCATGTTTATATTTTATTTCTGAATTTAAATTAAACTTAAAAGTGCTCATATATCCAACATACGGTGTGCATCTGGACGCCTGGACCTCACATGGGGGGATTGAAAATCGTGTTGCCAGCGACGAGATGCCTGTCGATGGCACACACAGCAAGAATAATGAAACAAACCATAGTGAACCTGGATCGGCCAGAGAGGCCCAATTCCATAATGTTGGCACTAGGCCCGCTCAGTGATGCTGGTCCAGATGATTTGGTTATGCGTAACACGAACATGAACGAGACGATGAAGCTTGCACCCTCTTTCCTTTTTGGAGGAAAGCTAAACCTGGTTTTGCAGATCAATTGCACAACGGGATATATGGATGAATTCCATATTCTGATGGTACTCGTTCTTGTGATCGAGAGCTGAGCTGAGACACCTTTTTCTGATGAGCAACAGTGGGAATAGAAGAAATTCCCATTTCCCAGTGGGAAACAACCTTTACGGACACATTTGGATGGGCCTAGGATTCAAGCCACCAGAATAAGGCCTCAAGGGATCCTAGAGAAATAGAAGATTTGGAATTCCGACTACATTCAAGTATTCCGGATCCAGACATCTCCATATCCAACATGCTACTGTAAAATACTGTGGACAGGCCAACAGGATAGGATATGCTCGCACGCAACACCTTGCTCGCTTTTCTTTAACAGATTCTCATAATGGCAAGACGGAAATGCAAGAGATCACATCGAGGTAGATGCCACATTTCTCTGGGAACGATGCCCTTCTTTCCTCGAAAGACCATCAGCGCTGGACGTGTTGTTCCTATCTATCTTGTCCCTTTATTCCCTACTACAAGGACATCAATCTTATCTTCGAGTTCCTGGTTCAGTCCCAAAGTAAATAAATCGATTGGTTATGTAGGTAGGTATGGTAACATGGATCAAGACAATGTGACACTTGTTGATTAGAGGCACTTCTTTGTAAGTGAATTAGATTATCGGACAGGCCAACTAGTAGATAGTATAAAGGAGACCTCAATGATTTGGGGAGGAATATAAGCATATATTGTGGATCCTATTTAAGGATGTTAATGCAGCAAGTTGTAAGTGGAAAAGTTAGAATGGTTCCAAATAAGAGATTCGGTTGTCTTTGGATAGATTTTTACACGAGCAAGTTTGTATATGAATCAGACATTGATGGTGATCATTTGATGATAAAATTGTAGTATTAGTACATATAATTGTATACCATAATAATATACAAATTAGTTAGGTTCTGAAAAAAGTTCGATCAAAACGACATGTAAAAAAGTAGGTAATTAATTACGCAAATCTTTCTCTAAACCTTTGCAATATGGCCTGGTAAAAGAAACCATGACGATGAAGTCCATTTCAGACTCCATGTGGAAGGGAAAGGAATATGCATATCTCGTAGATATTTCAGGCAAAGATGTGAGATCTTTTCAGTTTGTACGTAGAGCGTACAAGTTCGCTACGTGCACGACCTTATGAAGAGAGGATCAGATTTGTGCTGGAGGTAAGGTCCAGTCTGATACAGGGCAAATCCAGATGCCATAGGACAAAAGAAATTCAGAATTGATCCTGCACACTAGCTACACTTGAAGCCCGGCCTACCTCAGTTCTACACTCGACAAGTGCGCTGCAGACGTGGCCGGCAGACTAGGTATATGGACCCTTTTGCAACGTGGAAACCACTATAAATAGTCAAGAACACGGTGTTCATCGAGCCTACACCAGAACACACCTAGCACAATATACCAAAGGTCTCTCTTGTGCAAAGTGCGACATGGACATTGGTCTGTTCAGCTACAAGCGTGCCAGAGGCATCAAGCACAAGGCTGCCGTGCCCTTCTACCCCCGGCCCCCCGCGGCGACACCCACCGCGCCAGCACAGGCCGGCGGCAAGGCGAAACCTGTCGCCGCACCATGGCCAGCACCGGCGCCACCACCGTCAGCTGTCACCGTTGAGGTCATCGGCAACGGCGGGGCGCCCACCGCCGGCGACGACGTGGACCGCCGCGCGGCCTTGTACATATCGAGGGTGCAGGAGCGGCTCCGGCGCGAGCGCATGAACGAGGACTGGAGGAAGTACTACTGACATATACACCACTGCAGCCGATGAAAGTGTTCGTAGCTAGTTGAGTGACGCTGCTGTGTTCACTTCGTAACTTAGGCGAGGTTTGTACCGGTGTACGTACGTATAGTATGTGATGTGTAACACTCTCCAAGTTTACACCAGAATCTGGTCGGACACAAGTGTTGTTTTTTTTATTCACAAAAAGTGAAGTATAGTTTTCCTTTTAGATGATGGCTTGAAAACACATGTTAACATAGTATGATTTTACATGCATAAGAGAAATCCCAGATAAATTATTAACAAGACTGAGCAGCATTAGGTAGAAAAACATATGTTAGAAAGATAAAAACACATAGCAGCCTATACGGAACAAAATAAATCTTTAAGGCCTGTTTGGATCATTTTAAGTTTCTTCGGAACTGGTTTTTTGACATGGTTTTAAACTCTGGTTTCTAAATAAAAATTGATGGGTCAGTTTGGATCCTGGTTTATTAGAAACTAGAAACTGGAATTTTTATTATTAATGACCAGCTTGCCCATTAATCAGAGCAAAATCTGCAATTAGCTGGGCAAGGCCAGAATTATTGGTTTCTTAAAAGTTAGTTAGCTAGTTTCTAGAAACTTGGGAAGAAGCTAACCCATCTGGAATCACTATATCACACTGTAAAAAATTAAACAATTATTTTGTAACCAGGCTCTTGGAGTAAATCAACAAACTCTCAAAACCAACAAAATAATCACTATGTCTGCGGGAAGAAAAAAGAGAGAGTGAAGGCCCCTAGCTAAATATTGCTAGAGCTAGAAAACTGGAATGAAGAGTTAGCTATTTTGGAGAAGGATTTGAAGTCACTGTTACAGAGCCATTTTCAATGGTACTAGCCATATTTAGAGGGAAAACAAAACATGTTTTGCCTATCTTGTTGGAGTTGCTAACAAAGGGTAATTCTTAGTAAAAGAAATGTTTTGTATGGTTCAAGAAATCAATACTAGAGGATGATTCACTAAAATGAAAGGTGGAACAATAAGTGACACTAACGAGACAAAATTAATTACAATCGGAGGCTTACCTCTGCATACTTCAACCCAAGTGCTAGGAGAAAGTAAGAATAGAAGACATCACAAACACTACTCGATGAAGACTACGGATTGAGAATCATTAAGTCAAGATCACGTGATTGAAGAGATTAAAAAAATTGATTCCATTGGTGAGAAGAAGTGAGTAGAAATATGAGGAATTAAATGGAGGGCTAGATGAAACACACATCACATAACAAACGGTTGGGATTGAGTTGTGTCTCCTAGGTCGGCCTGGCAATCGCCCCTGTGAAGGCGGGGCCCCGCAGGGATCGGCCCCGAACGGGGCGGGGATGGGGCAGGAAATTTCCCCGTGGGGATAAAGGGGCGGGGCCCGAATTGGGCCGGGCGGGGATGGGGATGGAAATTCCTCCGGGGAGGCCTGTCGAGACCCAATACTGGGCTGAAACTCCTGAATAGTCAGTCAACAAATTGGCCCAACAAGCAATGCCTCATCCCAGCAGCTCATCCCACCTTCCCCAATCAGGACAGCCCACCTTCTCACCCTATCGTGAACTCTCTTTCACGCACGCCGTTCCAATCGTGAACTCGCCCACCGCCGCCTGTGCCCTACCGTCTCCAGATCGCCAAATCTAGCTGCTGCTACGGCGCATGACAAGCACTCAAGCAGGGCGCGTGACGGCGACATAGGCTAGGGCTCCGTGGCAGCTTTGCGAGGGCAATGCAGGTGGGCTCTGCGCAGCAACGCGCATGGCGCGACGGTTCCTCGACGACGATTGCTTCGCAACTGCGGTGCGCGATGGCTCGACGGCAGCGGCTTCGCGACTCAACGGCAAGCAGCAACAGCAGATGGCCGTCGTCTTGCGAACTCCGAGGAGCCCCGGCGGGGATCGGGGATCCGCCGGGGACGGGGACAGGGCGACCTTTCGCCCCATTAAGCTATCGGGGACGGGGTGGATTCGGGGGTGATCCTTAAAGGCGCGGGGATGGTTCTTGTTCCCCCGCCCCGTCCCGCCCCGTTGCCAGGGCTACTCCTAGGCCCATATAATTACCCACTTTGCTCCTCCCACACCTCTCTCATGCATTGCCTCTGTTCTCATTTGGAAACCCTAGTTTCAACAAAGGGGAGAACCTTAGATCTCATTTGGGATCTACAGTGATGGATCCGCGCCAAGAGGTAATGTTTCGTGCTACGCTCGCAGATAAAACCAAGCACTATGAAGGTATTAGATCCCCGTCGCTTTGCCCCTCATCTCCCATCTCTTAGATCTGTTTGTTACGCGCGATTCTATTCATTGTTTATATGCAGATATGTTGGTGTTTATGTGGTTATCTTGATCTGTTCTAGATGTTTCGATTTGCTAGTTTTGAAATCCGAATATGGCATAGGATGTACTCTCGACTTTTTTACTTGGTTATTCACATGTTATTGAATATGTGAATTGGACATGGTAAGAAGAGCCGTTAAATTGGCCACGTAGTGCAAGTAGGCCCTGATGCACACATATTTGTAATCATTCTTCGAAGTAGGGATGGAAACGGGCCAGATGGAGAAAAAAACAAGCTCGCGATGTGGGAGGAGGCTATGGGTGAAAATTGGCAGCTGCACTTGTAAGGTTTCGGGTGGGTCTTGGGCCCCCTTTTGGGTCCAGCATATTTTAGCAAATGATCACAGGGACTACTTCAAGCAGCAATGGAAAGGAAAACTTTTTCCTTTTCAAGAAAATACAGAGGAAGGGGAAAGTGATCCAAACATGCCAAAATCAAGTCACACTCAATTTATTGATATCTAGACAAACAAGCCAAAAAAAAAAGTGGGGGGGGGGGGGGGGGGTGGGGTGGGGGTGGGGAGGGCAAAATACAGACAGCCAAAGAAAAATCCAGTAGCAGATACAATGCGCAGGTAGCCACTTGGGCAGGAGAGCAATCAGAAGAGGAAGCGCATTACATCCACAGCTCATCCGAGGACATTGACACAAAGGTTGAAGGAGGGGTGAATCACGAGTAGAAAGAGGTTGCCCAGGTTGGCGTCGTGGGATGGCCTGCCTGGGGCTCCGTTTGTCCTCATGTCTAGCCTCTTCTCTCATCTTAGAACGCGGCATGAAGGCCAATGATTGTCGTACCCCATTTCTGGAGCACTAGTGCTTACCGTATCAGTCCTTGGATCAGTAGCTGATACGACACTTTCACAAAATGCTTCACAGCTGCATATCCTTTATTATAGTACCAAGTCTCATACAAGCCTTTATCTTACATAAAGGTCTTACACAATGGCCAGAGGCCTGACTACAAGAACAGACAAGACACTGACTAGCTGCTACAGCAACATCTCTAGACTCTACTCCAGCGGAAGACGAAAGCGACACCACACCAACTCTAGAATTTGAATTTGAAGGCAATTCAAATTCGGACAGAAACAAAAATCAATCAAGCATTCAAGATAAAGACAATAAAATCCAGAAATGCATAGGATAAGTTTTGTGCATGTTTTCAAAATGAAAATTTTTAAAATTGAGGTTTGGCTAACTTTAATCACACACTTCATTTTAAGTTGTTCTAAATTTGAAAAATTTCAAATTTTTAGTGAAATTGAACCATGGACAAAAATAGGGGTGTGATAATGATACTGACAGGCAGGGAGCCGGGGACGTGGGCTGCGCCGTACGTTTTAGTGGTATTCGTGCGCGCCATGTCTATGGATGGAGGTGCAGCTACATGGGACAACTTGTTGGTGACGGCTGGTGGTGTGGGAGCGGAGTGAGGGGAATTGGGGATCAATCGATTAGGTCTGAGGAGATAGCGGTTTCATTGCACACTGGGCTACCGTGCTATTTTGGGCCCCAATGGGGCACCAGTGGGTGGGAAATGAAACACGTGTCGCCCCCAATATTCACGGGTTGGGGGCGGGTGCCACCCACGGGTGAAACTGCCATCATACTTCTCTGTTAAGCTTCTTGCAACCCATCTTTCCCTTTATATTGAATCAAATCTTCAATCTTTCCCAATTTTTTTTACAAAGTTTTAAATTTGTCCCTAAAATTTCTTGACAAAACTGTCCCCCAGAATTATTTCTTGCAAAATGTTTCTCAAAAAAGTATCGTCCGTAACCTTTTCCCAAATGCTTTCCTAGAGAGAGAGAGAGAGAGAGAGGGGGGGGGGGGGGGGGGGGGGATAAGCAGGTGCACTCTATTACAGAGTTTTAGTATTAAGATCGATGGTGATGTTTGGAGTGAAAGAGAATGGAGAGAGAAATATAATTTTTGTTTCACTCTGTCACCTAGTATTTATGCATGCTATAATCATTATGTAGAGAACCATTTATATTAGTGATTAATTAATAAAGTGCAGTTTTCTTGGAATTAGGAAAGAATTCATGTTTTTTACTGATTTCAATTTAGTGTATTATATATGATCTAGCTCATTGTTTTTCTACCCAGAAATTGTTCACAATGAAAATACATAATTCGTGCAGTTATACGAGCCTTTCCACCTTTTCACCTGTAGACTTTATATGGAGCCTTGTCTCACCATATATTGCTTTATACACCTTTTTAATTGTGTTTTGTTTTGAGCTTTGTACTGGATATAGTTCGTTTTATATATGGGTGCATGCCTTGTCGTGTTACATAATTTTTTTACACTAAGTTGCAACACAACAATGCTTTTGTGATTCATCAAAATTGTTTGGACTCGATAATATCAAACAAGATTTGCAGCTACATTCATTTCACTTTACATGGAAGAATCACCTACGATTCCTGGGATAGAATAGTGGCATTGATTTTAGGTTGAAACGAATTTATGGCTGAAGGGTGTGGTTTCAGAAATTTAAGTCTTTTCAATTTCAGTGACCTCTTTGTACAAAGTCTCATATGGATTCTCTCTCTCTCTCTCTCTCTCTCTCTCTCTCTCTCTCTCTCTCTCTCTCTCTCTCTCTCTCTCTCTCTCTCTCTCTCCCTCCCTCCCTCTCTCTCTCTCTCTCTCTCTCTCTCTCTCTCTCCCTCTCCCTCTCCCTATTATTGTTTATAGTGAGACATGTTATCCAAGAATATAAAATGTACCATGTTTGGCTCCAAATATTCTTATATTAATCATCCATTTCTTATCTTGGATTTATCGTTTTACTATCTGTTTTGAGCAGAGGTGGTGGATGCAATGAACCGTATAGCAATGTTGGACATGGTGCTGACATTGCACGAGAGGAACCTTCTTTCATTGGGCTATAAAAAGGTGTCCGCTGAAAAGCACGCATCGGTGAGGGCCCTCATATATATGGAAGTGGAGGAGGAAGAACGTAGTGAGAGTCGTCTGAAGATGGCAACAGAGCTTCGTCAAAAAGTGTGAGGCTGAGCTAGATAAGCTCTGCAATAATGTGATAGACACTATTGACAACCACCTTCTTCCATACTCTTCTGATGCTGAGAACAAAGCCTTCTACTACCAAATGTGATGCCCCAATTATCCTTGCTTAATCAATACATGTGATAATAATTTAGTTGATCCCAAAATCTGATTCATGTCCTTCCTTTTGATTTTAGGAATGGAGATTATTACAGGTACCTCGCCGAGTTCAAGATGCAGCCTGAGTATTCTGAAGTTGTTGATCAGTCACTGAAGGCTTACGCACTACTACAAAACCAGCCTTTGCTGGCGGGCAAAATGAGCCTTCGGTGGCAGACGTTTCGTCCGCCACTCCGGCTCCGCCACTAAAATTAGTCAAATAGCAGTGGCGGTTCATCCGTCCGCCACTGCTAGTGGTAAGTCAAATAAAAAAAAAGTCAACCAGCCCAGGCCAGGCCCGGCCCAGGCCAGCACCGCGTCGCCACCGATGGCAGCCCGCGCCGCGCCTCCGTCCTCCAATCCGCTGCGCCGTCGTCGTGGTGGACCACCCGCAGCAATCGGATCCGTCGTCGTGGAGCTGCCGCCCTCGAATCCCCTGCACCGTCATCATCATGGACCCGCCGCAGCACCCGGATCCATCGTCATGGAGCCGCTGCCTCGACCAGATCCGCTCGTCCCCGCGCCGCCAAGGAAGGGGAAGGGGAGGTAGGCCGCCCCGCCGCGCTGACCCGCCTTGACGTCGACGCCTCGACCATCTCATCCCCGCGTCGCCGAGAAAGGGGAAGGGGAGGGTGGCCACCCCGCCGCACTGGCGCACCTTGACGCCGATGCCTCAACTTGATCCACTCGCAAACGCGCCGCCGAGGAGGGGGGAGGCGAGGGAGGTCGTCCCGCCGAGCAGGCCTGCCTCTACGCGCCGCCCCGACCAGATCGATCTGCCCACCCCCGCGCCGCCGAGGAGGGAGAAGGTGAGGGGAGGCAGCGATGCGGTGGAGGGATGCGGCCCCGCTGCGTCGGCCCGGTGTACAAGGGGAGGTAAGCGGCAGCTCAAGGTTGCCGTGCCGTCGTGAAAGTAGTCCGCTCATCGCCGATCCGCCATCGTGGAAGTACGCTCATTGTCGATCCGTCGCCACGGCACCACCTCGCCTAGATCCGCCGCGCCATCCACGCCGCCACACCGCCAGAGAGGAAGCACGGGAGGGAAGGCTCCGTGGTGGCTGCGCCGTGCACGAGAGGGGAGGCGCCAGAGTGGCACGGTAGTGGTGAGGGTGAGGGAAAGGAGGCGAAGAGGATAAGGGGAAGCAGGACCAGCACGCAGCGCGGTACTTAGCTAACCCTAGCACTGCTTATATATGATGTCGGTGATTTGGACTCACACGGGCCGAAATGGGTCAGTCCGCCATTGGATGCCTCTATCATGTCAGCTTGTCCGCCATTGCTGTAGCTTATCTAGTGGCGAACAATGCTGATGTCATCTTGCCGGTCACTGTTTGGTGCTCCATGTACTGTAGCTTCGATGACGTCATCATGTCCGTCAATAGCTGTCAATTATCATAAGCCAGCCAAAGGCATCCATCACCATGGTCTCGACTCTCGAGTACACGGCACACCCAGTCCCCACTTATTTGTGCTCTTTCTTCTTCCTTCTGCGATCCGAGATTATTGTCCTTCTGAAACCTTTAATCTGCCATAGCATGTCAAAGATATTATTTTTACCTCTAGCATTGACATAAGATTTATTGTATTACAAATATTCTGTACCTGCTAACATTTTGGCTGCATGTTTCCGATCCACAGAATGCTTCTAACATAGCAAAGATAAATCTGTCTCCAGCACATCCTGTCAGCCTTGGTCTTGCCTTGAATGTTTCTGTTTTCTATCATGAGATCTTGGATTTGCCTGATAGGTATTTTATTGTTCAATTTTTCGTATTGTCTTATATGTAGGTAATGGATAACATTTATGAATGATCTTGTCTATATACTTGAACCGCAGGGCTCATCAACTTGCAAAGCAAGCTGTTGAAGATGCTATTCCAAACCTTTGCTTACTTGATGGTTACTCCTACAACGATAGTAAGTGATCCTACAACTTCTGGGTTATAACCTTGTACTTTGGAACTTGAATCCAAATATGGACGACGTTGATGCAGGTAATGCCAGCTAAACTTTTGCATTTTTCAAGATGCTAGTACATGTCTTATGAGTTGATTATGCTATATTCATTACTATATTCCCTAAAAACGATGGAGTATCAAAGTTTGTGGCAGAAAGAGAATTCCATCTTGTACTTAGCTCCTTGAACTTTCATTTCATAGTTGATTGTTTTTAAGATAATGGGATGATTATATTAGACCTAGCCTTGGCTCTCAAAAGAAAGTTACAACTTAATACAATCACTGAGAATATCAGTCATCATAAGGCGAGCAAAATGCCACACTGATAAAAGAAATTTCCTAATTGATATCTTATATTAGGCCAGTCTCAATGCAACTTTTCATAAGCATTAAATTCTATGTCACATATGCATTTTTGTTGATTTGGTAAGTTAATTATGAGAAGAGAGAAGAGAGAAGAGAAACCTTCATCTTTTGTGAGAGACCTTTCATCCCATGAAAGGAAGCTGGCTCACTTTTCTAAAAATTAGTCTTGGGAGAGTGCAATGAAATCGTGCATTGAGGCTGGCCTTAGGTGGTGTTTGGATTCCCTATAACTTCTAAGAATCTAGATTCTAGATGTAGTTTATATAATCTGACTTCTAAAAAAAATTTGGATGGGGGTGTTTGGATCCTGGATTCTTAAAATCTATAATCTAGTTTTTTAGGTGGTTAATGACTAGTTTGCCCTTCATATATTTTTTATGAGCGGTGGCACAAGCTGTCCAAAATTATATGATTCTTAAAATCTCATAAAATCACCTAAAATCTGGGTTAGGTCAGATTATATGATTCTTAAAATCTCATAATCTAGAGTCCAAAATCTGGTGCATAATCTAGCATTTTTGGATCCCATATAGCTTCTAAAATATGGATTCCACTACAAGATTTGAAATCTTTCCCGACAGTTCTTTTGCAGTGGGCGACAGTTTGGCTAATCGTTAACATTTTTAACAATGTGACCAACTGTTATTAAGTGCAGTTGCATGAATGGCCGGCAGTTTTGTCCCAATCCCCTACAAACTCATTCCCCACAACATCATCACCCACAGTAATCCAAAGTAGTTAACAAAATACACTAGAACTGTAGGCCACTTGTTGCTAGCCAACTATCGGAGAAAAATTCAAATCTTGTAGTGTTCTTAAAATCTAGGTGGATCCAAACAGGCCTTTCATTGTGCTTTGCTTCTGCCATTTTGATGATAAATTTTATTGAAAGTTCCCATGAACTGGTCTTAAGAATAGCCTACAGTTATTAATATAGCAAAATTTCTGTACCCATTAACTGTTCTCAAGAGTTGCCTATAGTTATTCTCATGTAAAAAATGAATAGGAATGACAAAGTAGTAGTAATGTTATAGTAAAGCCTTATGGCAACATAGTTTCAGGAGTGTGTTCATATGGCGAGGTGTTCTCCACCTGAAACTTTTCTTGTTTCATGTTGCTGCGGTTGAGTTGGAATGTAACATTTATCTATTGTTCCTATCACAGAATGCATTCAAGAAGGCACAGAAAGGAGTGGCCCTCCAAGCGACTCAAACATGGATCTCGATGTAGGTAATACCAGATATGTTAATTGTTGTTTTATTTGAAATCCTGTTAACTATCATATGAGTTGGTTGAGCTCCATGCATGCTTATTTATCTCCATATTCGCTAGTATTATATCCATGTTTGGAAGCAAGTGGAACCCATGATTGAACTAGCATTTTCTTATGAATACTTTTGCTAATTATATTTTATTTGTGGCCTTGAGATGATATCAGTAATATGAGACACGGGATTCACTATTAGTGATATAGTAACCGATTGTGTGCCTCGCAAGTTTTTGTTAGGATTTTCCTAAACATTACTTGTCATCTGAAATACCCCAATAAGAATAAAGTCATAGTAACTAGCTAATGTTGTAATGAACCCCTACCTCAGTATCATTTCGGGATACATAAGCCATGTTTAGTAGGGCTCCATTTTTAAGGTACATGATGGATCTAAGTAAAGTTTGTAGGACACAAAAAATTGGTCTAAACATCTATTTAAGGTCCAAAAATAACATCAAGCTGACTCAACCAAGGAGCCTCAATCTGCTGACAGTTCTAGATCCAAGGATTTATGACAAAATCTAAAAACTCTTGGTGACAGAGCCTGGGAAACAAGACCACATTATATTCATCTATATTAGAAGAAGATGTTTAAAGGAACCTTTGTTGTTTCGTGTTTGCTTCATGTATGAGTTGGAATATAATATAAGATTCAACTATTTTCCTCTTCTCACAGAAAACACTTGGGAATGCGTAGGAAAGAGCGATGCTCCAGGCAGCTCTGCAGAGCGGTATGCACTAGCGCCACACCTTCATTTCCCTCTCCATCTTCTTAATTATGTGCACACCGAACTCTAGTGACACACTTGAATTATGTTTGCTGTGATGAAGATGCTAAATAGATGGTAGAGTGGAACGGCAGCACGGATGGCAATCCATTTCCGTGGTCACTAGAGTTCCATCTGTTGTTTTAAGTCTTACTAGATTTTATTGCAATCCATTTCCGTGGTCCAACTTATTTCTTTGGATTATAAATGCTTACTTTCTGGTATTTACTAGTGAAGTTTTTTTTGTTACTTATGATGATGATGAAGTTCAGTATAACCGGTTTTTAACTGCATTGTTCCTCTTCCTTGTTTGAATGTGGCTTATTTTCTATTTTCTGAGTCCTGAGATGAACCCCTACGGGGTCGTTGACCGTGAGTGATATGTTGAGGATTACAACATGCCAATACTCAACCATCATGATGCCCGTGTCAAATGCGAGATACGTTTCTTTTTTCTGGCACAAAAAAGCCCATTTTTGTGAGATGGTATTATGTTTGCAGCCGCCAGAAGATTGAGTTCTATAGTTGGCACCATGGATTCCATGTCCACTATGTGCTTCAATTATCGACTCATGTTTTTGAGGATTTTTGTCTACAGGACACAGCTAAAGTGTGGTTTTGTCTAATAGACACTACATAACTCGATTTTGTCTCTTAGACTAATAAATTGTGATATTTGTCCACAACACACTATAGCATGAAAATAGAATATTTTGACTTTTCAATCTCAATAATGTGTTAAAATTTATAACTTAGCATATAGATAGAACGTTATGTTCCCTACCCATGTGATTTTTATGGATTTTAATTTGATTTATTCCATAATTTCTCTACCAAAAATAGTATTTCTTTTTTAATTCAAACAATGTAAGGAAGAAGCATTACTATAACTAAACAAATTCATGATTTTCGGATCGTCATCCTGTTCCACTCACCTCCTCCCCTCGAGATAGAAAAAATGGGAGGACGCCGCTGGCGGCTGGTGCCTCCAATTCCCGCGCCGTTGTGCGCCGCTCTGGAAAAGCCCATTCCTGTGCGCAGCCGCCCACCCCCGGGACTCGTGGTGCCGTCCTCTTGTCCCACTTTCGCGCGCCTCGTTAGAATGTGCCGTAGCACCGACGTACCGTCTCGTCAAGTCGTCATCGAGCAGGCCGCCTGGTTCGTGCCTCTGAATTCCTAGTTCTGCACACACACATATGTGTGAGGCCACAAAATGATTTGAGATGTAACCGTAACACGGGCTCAACGCCTCCGAACACACTCATCGTCCTGTAGTAAACCAGGGTGTTTGGCTGTTTGCTCAACACCCGGGAACAATTGTTTCATGTCCTACGCTTCTTTTCCCCACACGGGCTCACTGTGGTCTCAAAATAAGTGCGGCATCATTGCGGCCAGAATAGATAGCAGCTGCCACTGCACAAACAGCAAGGCTTTGGTTTCATCCCACCATCATCGTCCTCCCAGGAAAGTTACTCTGCTCTGCCGCCATGCATCCTTCTTCTTTCGCTGATGTGCCTTCTTGATTCCTGGACTTGAATCGTCTCCCATTTCTTGGAGACCTTCGCAATATTTTGTGGTGTATCGATGCATTATGCGTGCTCTTGGTCTTAATCTGATGGTCATGTCGTTGGTGATTTTCGGACCTTGGTCCTTGATTTGTTTGTCTCACTGTAAAAATCTGCACATTTGTTGTTCAGTATATCTAGTGTACAGGCTTGCAAAATTGAGGAAGAGTGGTTTTATTTCCCCTATTCTGAATAGCTGACGAAACCATGTTTTGCAGAAACCAGGATATAGTAATTTGAGGTGAATGGTGTTCAGCTCCTGATTTGTGCAAAGATCTTATCATCTTCAGATAGAGCCAATGGCGAGTGCCTCTAACAACGCAAACCCCAGCTCTGGGAAATCTTGCGGCATGGCTGGTACTCCATTGTGACTTGAGAGGATGTCTTTGATGCACTCTGCAATCCTGTATCTTTTTGTTCTTATTTTTGGCTAAAACAAAGCAATGAGTTGCAATGCAGGCACCAAGGATAAGACAGTGGTGTCCGAGGAGACATGCGGGGAGCGGATTCAACCCCTATTGGGGAAGCCATACTTCACATGCATCATGTGCAAGTCCCATGTCCGGCCGCCGTTTCAAGTGGTATGCAGCTGCTAATCATATTCTTATTTTGGGAAAAAGAAACTTTGTCTTTGATTTCTGGAAAACTATGGACCAAAGAATTCAGCTACACAATTCCATAAGCTTGAACTAAGCATTGTGCCCTGTTCTGTGGAAGCCTATCTATGAAACGGTTCCAGAAGACTCTGAAATTACAAGGCCTCTGGGTTCCGCAGTGAGCATGTTAGCAATGGATGAAGTATCTGAAAACATGTTGCTTTGTGAATGGAACCCCGGTGCCTGAGTTTGCATAGAAGTAGTACATTTTTATCTGTCGACAGATTTAGCAAAAGTGGTCTGATAAAAAGTTATTCGTTTTCTTTCACAACTAAAGGACTCTCAAACCGCACATGGAACCAAACTGCTGTACGAATTAAGAAACCAGCATGTTGCATGAACTCTCTGTATGTTTATATGTATCCCACACAACCAACAAAGCAACATTTTGTGACTGAAACAGGTGGTTCCAAGGTCACTGGCACCGTTCCTCCCATCGAGCACGGCGCCGGCGACACTGACCAGCTGGTGTGGCCGATCCTGGGACATGCGGTTCACCGGCGGCCGCCAGATCCAGCGGCTAGAGGCCGGTTGGCGGGGCTTCGCGCTGGACAACGGCCTGAGGCTCGGCGACGGGTGCGTATTCGAGCTCGTCGACGGCGCAGCAGAGGGTGGCACGGTCAAGTTCAGGGTACAGGTCCTCCACGGCGACATCCCCGCGGCGATCCGGGAGAAGGCCGGCGGGTACACCTCGACCAGCCCTATCGAAATCGACTAGCTAGCTAGCCCCGTGCCATCGCCAGTGTAGCCGGAACTCCGGAACTATGTAGGTTGGTACTGCCCATGTGTTTATATGTACTGGGTAGAATGCATAAACGGAAAATCGGACTGAGCTTGCCATCTGCATGTAGCTAGCTGTTTGTGTGAAATGTCCTTCATCTGATCTTCTCGTTTTTTTTTAAAGTTTTCATAAACTATGACACTCTAAAATTAGGTAAAATTGTCTGAGACACACTGAGAAACAATGGCTTCGTTCGTAGCACACCAACAAAGTCGAATTTATCTGCAGCACACTACGATTTTTAAAACTCTTGTGTGTGACACACTATTACCAATTTGCAATTGTTTTCATCTTTTTTATCTCAATTCATAAGATACATTAGAGTTTGAAACTTGGCAGCATTGTACATTGTTGCATTGTCTATCATTGAAAAATGGAGGCTGATTTTTTTGATTGTTTACATGATTTAATCGATAAATTAAATATTAAAACAATGAGCACGCGATGCAAACAATCAAAAAAATCGGGCTCCATTTTTTAAAGATAGCCGATGCAACAATGTCTATTTGTGCCAAGTTTCAAATACTAATGTATCTTATGAATTGAGATTCAAAAGTTGAAAACAATTGTAAAATGGTAATAATGTCTTACAGACAAGAGATTTCAAAATTGTAATGTGTTGCAGACAATTCAACTTTGTTGATGTGAAGCAGACGAAGCTACCATTTCTCAGTGTGTCTCCGATAATTTTGCCCTAAAATCATTGGTTTGCGTTTATTTTGGTGCTTAAGCAAATTTTTTTCTTCATTCTCTCTAAAAACGGGAATTCAGAGAGACTAGGACGAACGGCGCGCTCCGTTGTGCCTGTGCCACATGAACAGGAACAATCCTAAGCGATAGTGTTGGAGTGTTCACGCATGCACCTAGGCCATTCACTATCAAAAAAAAAAAAGTTTAAAACCCGTGATTTTGGAGAACAGGCCATTCACAGATCTTGCCCCACTCCTGCATTGTTTTGACAATCCGTTTTCATGAATCCAGACTCCATTTTGGAAAATAACGATTTTGCACGAGTTCAATCAGTTTTTGATTTCTTTGCTGCGCTCACTGCGAGAATAGAGTGCTGTTGACTCTCTATTGCCTTGCGGTTGAGTTGTCCTTCTAATGAAACATTGAAATCAGCTTAATCGCATCTCACTTCCATCAAGATGTGCTCCGCGTCGGCAGCATCAGCGGAGCGGAGCCGAAGAAGACCGTCTAGGTGTGGACCGAGAACCCGCAGGTGAAAGCAGGGGCGGCGGAGTGAGAGCGGGGGGCACCAAGCAGGGGCGGTCGGCAACGAGCCGGAGACGGACTGAAGGTGGGACAAGGACTCATCTCCGCCGGATGCTCCATTTGCACGATCTTAAAGCGGGTGCCCAAGGGCCCGAGGCACCCGAGTGATGCATAGGAAATCTTATCTCAGACGACGCAGCAGACGGCCTGCGACGAAGTGACCGAACAAAGCAAATCAAGCGAGCCGTGAAGAAGCGAGAAGGACGGGCCAAGCCGACAGGGCAAAGGCCCGAAACGCGGCACCCATGTGTATCGAGATTAAATAAATTTGCTTCCCAATTGCTCAAACAAAAATTGCTTCCCTAGGTGAGAACAAGAGAGTGAAAATATATCGTAGAGGCAGGTGCGGCGCGTCCGGTGAACGCCCATTGACTCGCCATGGTTCGGTTTCTGAGGAAAAGGGTGCGTGAAACCAGGATTCTTCCCCTCCGCCCACCGCAACATGCGGCCACCCTCCGCCCACCCCCGTCTCCCTCACAGTTTTTTTTTCGAGTGGGCCTTAATTGGGCCGAAATCTTCCCCCGGTCTTCCCCGACGGCCGTGCCGCCGTCCCCGCCATGCGCGTCGCGCCTCGCCTTCCTCGCCGGCTGCGCCGCTGCGCACCCAAGCCGTGCCGTCGCACCCGTGTGACCCGCTGGCGCCGCGCCCCGCCTTCCATGCCGGCTGCGCCACCGCGAGCCGCGACTCCTGCCCGGCTCGGCCGAGCCACGCCGTCGTGCCCTGCCCTGCGTCGTCGCCATCGGCAACCAACCCTACTCGCCATGATGTTCCGGAGGCCAGAACATTTTGTTCCCGGAGGCTAGAACAATTATTCTGGAACAAATGTTTCACGAGCCGGGAAGTTGTTCCAGTGTGTACGAACGATTGTTCTAGGAACTGCAACATTTGTTCCAACAGGCAACGATTGTTCCACGAGTCGGAACATTTGTTCCAACAGGCAACGATTGTTCCAGGATTCATTCGTAGGCTGTTGGGCTGTTAGTGGGCCTTGAGCTGAGCGGAGTGGGGGTGGGCGGAGGCTGTCTTGGAGTCGACGGGGTCGGAGGGGATGCGCTCCCGCCTGAAACTCCCTGCAACTTCGATCGATGCATGTGCCCCCTCCCCCTCTCCCATGTTGGCTGATGGATGAAACTCCTGCTCGTCTCAGTGATGTTTGACTCCTCACAGCCAGCCACAACGCATCAGCGGCAGCGGCAATGGGCTAATTGAGGACTCTATCTAAGGTGTACATTTGAAAAATAAATGATCTAAATTTTTGCACTAAAAATATTTGAAATGCATCAGCAGATCTAGATTACTGATTTTGCAGATAGACGGTCTAGATGAAGTCCTCATCTTAAGTGGTTCACAGAAAATCCACTCTAAGCGGTGGCACCTAACTGGCGTCGAGAATTCGGCGCCGTGATTTCAGCGGTAAAACCGCTCTGGCTGGCGCAAATCTCGCACCAACCAAGCATCTGTTTTATGTGCCCGCCATGGCAACGGAAGCTTTGACCAAGGATGCGCTGCGCTAGCAGGGTTAGAAAATGCGCATCTAATTATAGAATATACTCCAAGTTAATATTGCCAAAAAAACCCATTTATTTTAAAAAAAACTATTTTTGTTTCTTATGACAATTTGCATTTTTTCTTGGTCAATCACCATCGTAAACTCGTAGTCAATTGATGTATGAAATTACTAAATGGCAGTTACTGGTAGTAGATAATTATGTGGTAATTCATTGTACTTGCTGCCACCGGTGGGTGGTCACTTCTGAAGACGTTTGAAGCAGAATTCCATTCATGTCCTCTTCCTTGTTCCGATCTAAAAATTCTCGATGTTTGATATTGCTCAGCCGTGGCACCACACCATGAGTATATGATCGCACTTTTCTTCTATTTGTGTCCCTGAGTGTTTGGCGCATAGAAATTTAGTGTGGGGTAGTTCTATTTTTCATTATTTAACGCAACGGCGTCATACCGCTACCTCTGTACTTCACATATTCAATAGTACTTTTTTTGCTAAAAAAATGTTACTAGGATACAAATAACTTGTTTCTTATTTTCCTCGAAATGCCAAATTGGCACCCTCCACGTAGATAAAACCAGTGGGCAAAACCGTCAGCTGGGGCCTCCCCCCACAGCTCAGGTCGTCGCACCCCACCCGAACGCTTCAGTGGAACGCTAGCTGCTCCGGGATCATTAACCAGTCCATCCTCCCGAGGCCCGCACCTCACTTTCCGCCCTCTCGCCGCTCCTCTTTTACCAAAACACCCCTCCTTCCTCAGCAGCCGCCGCCGCCGGCGAACGCGGGGATAAAGAATAATTGATGTGACTTTTCATCATATTCTAGACTACAGTTTGATTGTTTGATATTAAATGGAGGGTTCGATGAAACCCTCATCACAACACTGGATTGAGTTGTGTGTCTTAGGCCTATATAAATACCCAATGTGTTCCTCACACACCTGTCTCATTCATTGTCTCTCTGTTCTCATTTGGAAACCCTTGTTTCAAGCGAAAGAAGAACTTAAAACTTGTCTCGGATCTACCGGGTTAAATCCACGCCAAGACGTCATGTTTCATGCTACGCTCGCTGAGAAAACCAAGTGCATTAATTGAAGGTATTAGATCCTTGTCCCTTTGCCCCTCATCTCCTATCTCTTAGATCTCTTCATGCTCGTGATTCTATACTGTGTTGGTGTGCATATTTGGCGACTATTGCGAGTAGGCCATGGTGTGCATATTTGTAATCATTCTTCTAATGTAATCCCCATTCAACCTATCTTCCCTTTTTTTTATATAAATCGAATTGAATCTCCAAACTCTCCATCCATAACCTTTTCCTATATGATTTCTCCAAGGGTAGAGGGTACGGGCGGGAATTCCGTCCCAACCGGCAACTGCATACCGTTCTTATGATTTTTTCCTAATCATTTTTGGATGGACGGGAATTAATCAAGAGCGGGACTTCGGTCCAGTAGAAAGGTCTGAAAATGGCGGAGGTGTCTTGCCTGTTTTCTCGAGATCCATTTTTACTTGGGACATTCCCCTTTTTAGGCTCGTTTAATCATACTCGGGAAACATTCGGCCCACTCTATGTTCCATCAGGAAAGACGCACGCCCACACAGCCGCTTTATTCATCACTTGCGTTGCGACACCCCTGCTCGGAGAGCCACCCGGCATTGTCACTCCGCCCCTGCTTGGCAAGGCCCAATCATTGTGCAGTCGCGCCACCCTAGCACAGCGAGTCCCCAGCCCACGCCATCGCACTTATCTACTAGGCGCATCCCGGCTCGTGGCCGCAAGATATTGTCGTTGAAGACTACATATTGAGGATCCACATGTCAAGAAATTGTGGTTGAATATGCTGATAAAATTGATTCCCTATGTGAGAAGCAATGAATAGAAATATGAAGGATTGATGTGATTTTTTATCATTTACTAGACTACTATTTGATGGGTTTGATGTTAGATGGAGGGATAGATGAAACCCACATCACATAACAAACGGTTGGGATTGAGTGTGTGTCCTAGGCACATATAAATACCGTTTCTGGTCCTCCCACACATATATCTCATTTCATTGTCATTCTTCTCAGTTAGAAAGTTAGAAACCATAGTTTCAACAAAGAGGAGGACATAGATCTCTCTTCTTGGAACTACCAGGATGGATCTACGGCAAGAGCTCATGTTTCGTGCACGCTCGACGAGAAAACCAAGCGTTACCAAGGTATTAGATCCCCGTCCCTTTTTTTCCCTAATCTCCAATTCCTTATATTGTTCATGTGCTTGATTCTATCCAGTGTTTATTATATGAGATTTCATTTGTTTTTGAGGTGGTTATATATTATCTTCCTTTGTTCCAGATGTATAGATTTGCTAGGCTTGAAATCTGCATATGGCATGGGATGTTTATATATGAGATTTCATTTGGGAAAAGGTTACGCATGGTAATTTTTGGGAGCAAATTTTGCAAGAAAAAGATGGGGAATTATTTGGTCAAGAAACTTTAGGGACAAATTTAATAATTTTTGTAACAAAGGGGGAAGTTTGGAGATTTGATTCAATTTATAAAGGGAAAAATGGGTTGAATAATAGAGGTTACCTTAGAAGAATCCTTTCAAAGATGCACAATGGGGTCTACTCATACTAGTGCATGCAGTGGCCAATCTAATAGCCCTTCGATTCTCACCATACAAATTTACATATTCAAATCTCACAATGAACAAGTAGAACACTCGCAGATTTGAATTTTGTCTGCAATTTATGCTAAGCTGCGTCTGCAAAAGTCCCTTTCTTACAGAGTGTAGCATAAATGACGCCAATGTATTAGGGTTACAACGCTAGTACAAAATTGAGCCTTTAGTGATGGATTCTTTTTTATGGTAGTGGCTGACACAAACTACAGCCGCGTGTGTAATACCGTTGCAAACACTACTGGTGGACAAAATGACATCATGAAAGCTATAGTGCAATGAGCACGAAGTAATGGCGGTAAAAATGCATCATCGACGTCCACAACTGGAAATGCAACAGCAGTGACGAGCGTACTGACTTCATCCAGACACTAGTGGTGGACGGGCCCATTTCAGCCTGCTCGAGCCTGAACCCACACATTCGTATATAAGTGAAACCTAGGGTCCCCTTCCCCACTTTTCATCTCTCCCTTCTCTCCTGCCTCCCCTCCCAGCCGCCGCCTTCTCTCCTATCCTCTCTACAACCCAGCCTCCTCTCATCTCCTGGCGACTCGATCTCCCTTCCCCACGTAGGCCACCACCTCTCGCCCTCCTCCACGCGCACAGCGAACCACATCCGACAGCGACTTTGTGGCGCGGCGCGGCGAGGACGAGGACGTCGGATCCGGCGAGCTCGAGGATTTCGCGGATCCCTCAGCGGCAGCGGCGACTGCTCCCTCTTTGGTAGCAGCGCGGGCGAGGATGGCGGATCTGACAAACTTGAGGAGGTCAGATCCCTCGGCGGCGGCGTGTGCTAGGAAGGCAGATCCGGGTGGTGGTGCACCACGACGTGGAGCGGCAGGACCTCCCTCATCGGCAGCATACCTCCTAACGGCGAGGATGACCATGACAGATCTGTCCGAATGGCTAGGGTTTTGGCCTGCTCCTCCACGGCAGATCTGGTTAAGCTCCTCCACGACGGGCGAGCGGCGAGCAATGGCGCAACCGGACTGGCAGACGCTTTGCCCACCACTGCAGGCACAAATTATCCGCCACTAAAGGGTCTCTGTACTAGTGCAAATACATGACTAGACCTATTTTTGCCATGCAGTGTGTGTAGCCCATATATATTGATTGCACTATACTTTTTTATGTTAAGCACATTCATGTAACCCACCTTTGTAAGTGTGTGAAGCCCGTATATGTACATGCAGTGTGTGTGGCCCATTCATTGTATGTGCGATCTGTTTAAATAAGTTAAACACATTCATGTAACACACCTTGCACATTGCCTATATCTTCACGAATGAATATGGCCGTTCATTATCAAGAGCCAACCATTAAAATTCGTGAATCAAAAAACTAGAGAATACCTCATGTATGGTATGTAATAATTATTTAACGCCGTCGTCACTAAAATGAGGGCTATGAGCGACCAAGGCCTCCATCAGCACGGTCTTTAGTACACGGCACCCACAGTCCCCTCTTATTTGTGGTCTTTTTCTTTTCCTTCTGCAATCCAAGATCATTGTCCTTCTGAAACCTTTAATCAGCCATAGCATGTCAAAGATATTTTTTTTTCACCTCTGGCATTCACATCAGATTATTTCCCTATATAAAGTATTCTAATGAACATGACACCATTGTCCTCGTCCGCACATGACATTATAGATAAAGAGGAGAGGATAGGTTTTGTCTTGTGCAACCTGAGTTATCTGCACTTTTGAGTCTCCTTGAACAGATCGTGTCGACAAAGCTTTTGAAGTGGCTTCTTGAACATCTCCGGCCCTTACACATGACACTACTCACATACTACAAATTGTAGTGAGGAACCATACAGGAAAAAGGAATTGTAAGCTAGAGAAGCCATGTTCTGCAGCTCCTAGCGGCTCATGCACCGTAGCTATAGTGGCAAACTGAAAATGAAGAAGTCCTACCAAATAGGGCATAATGAAGGAGTCCTACCAAAGAGGAAAATTTCAGTGCAAATAAAATTTCGGTGTAACGGTGCAAACATTAGAATGTACCCGTTGGATCCAGATCTGAGGGCAGTGCTTCTTCCCACCATCCCTCGTCGCAGCTTTGCAGGCGGACCCTTTGCGGTTTATACTTTCGCGATAACCCCCTCAAACATAACTGCTGGCTGCTGCCCCTTCTTCTTCCTGCTTCAGATCTGCAGGCCACAGGATCGAGAAACCGAGGCCCGCCATGATGCGCTGAGTGTGACTACGGTCAGTCTCCCAAGCCATCATGGTTGATGCCAGCTGCACACATCGTTCCAGTGGACTGTGACTCCCGTCTTGGATTGCTGCGTTCCGAGCGGCCGGAGTGTTTTCCCGTTGCTTCTCTCTTGTAGTCTTGTAGGCTTCTAGCCGCAATGATTCTAGAATGCAATCCTTTGCTTGCGGTTGTCAGCGGATGGTTCAGAAATATACAGAATGGATCCCTCTGAATGTGTTTTATACAACAAACATTACTGCAACATTTACATGCAAAAATCGTGATGGATCAACAGACTCTTTTACAGATGGTTTTCCATAAGCCGTGATTGATCAACGGGCATGACATGGTGCATCCGTGCATGTGCTTATAGATCTTCTTGGTTTGATGATAATTTCGGAAGAAATCCCGCTGCATTGCAGGTATTGTGAGGATGTCCTTGATATTCCTTGCAACTCTGCATATTTTTTCATTTCCTTTTTTTTTTAGGAAGTTAGCGAAGGCCCGTACCTAAAATACAGATGCAAAATGTCAAAATCACACGCAGGTGCCCGTCTCACTATGATTGTTTCATTCTTTTCCGAGTTCCACAAGAGCACTATGTTGTAATGTCTTTTTTCAAGAAAACGAGGGAGAGATGCATATCTTTCCATTAAGTAACTTTTTTGAGAATACGCAGAAGAACTTGTACTGCAGATTTGTGCATGTTCTCGATACCATATTAACTCGCGCGCGCACGCACGCACGCATGCTCTTTTAGGTACCAGAGGTGGAACAGGAGTTGGCTGTAATTTATTTTAATAAATTTGGCCACCAAAGCTCAAACTTGAGCTCTCTGTCCCTGATAGCATATTGAACTACCGTACACACGAAAACTGACACAAAATCCTGAAGTAGTATCAGGGAAAGATGGGCAACTAACTCACTGTTACCTAAACTCTAAGAAATGCTCTTTTTTTTTCTGTGATAGAAGTTTTGACTCTTAATTTGAACCTTAATTATATTATCATGATGGAATCATTTTGCTTAATCTTGTACAAATATATCTAATCATGATGAAATCATTAGTTCTTTATTTTTTACCGACACATCTAATCATGGTATCATAAGTTCTTATTTTTTGACCAATACACCCATTATATAGCTTCATCGTAGCAAAGTCATCAAAGCAACAACCATGATCATCCAACACGTTTCATTTATCTAGTAGATTATATTCATCTCCCAAATTAAAAAAATGCTCTCTCAGCTAATCACGCCCACTACAAGAAATTTGGGGTATTGCCATGGTGAAATATCGTGGCAATTGGGCCAAAATGGTTGCAATAACTTAATATAGCTACAGAACTCATTTTGTTGACTGTCGTGGCAAGTAGTAGTGTGGCAATAGGCTTAGGCAACCATTTTTGCTTGGTTGCGATACCTATGTTTGTTGCCACAAAATAATACGTTGCGATCATCAATAGACACAACGACTCAAATTGTGGCGATAAATGGTTATTGAAACTATATTTAGTTGTGGCAATATATTTGAACCTTAATTATATTATCATGATGGAATCATTTTGCATAATCTTGTACAGATATATCTAATCATGATGAAATCATTAGTTCTTTATTTTTGACCAACACATCTAATCATGGCACCATAAGTTCTTATTTTTTGACCAATACACCCATTATATAGTTTCATCGTAGCAAAGTCATCAAAGCAACAACCATGGTCATCCAAAACGTTTCATTTATCTAGTAGATTATATTCATCTCCCAAATTAAAAAAAAAAATGCTCTCTCAGCTCATCACTCCCTCCTTCGATCTGCTATAAGTAGGCAGCCTCTTCTCCAGTATTGTCGTAGAAAGCAAGAGGAAGAGGGCGCACTGCGGAGCTAAGGTTAAGAGCAATATATTCTTAGCTGTGTAATCATGTAGCTAGCTTAACACACAGCATCGATCTGATCAGATCCAAGTAGAATTTCTCTCTCGTTTTTCAGGTCGGAGGTATACATAAATATAGGTGTCAACCGGATGGCGGTAAAGAAGAACAAGATGGCCGCCGTTGCATGTGTGCTGGCCCTGATGATGGTGCAGCTACTTCTGCTGCACATGGTGGTGGTCATGCCCGTGGCTGCTGCTGGCGGCAAGGAGGGCGGAGCACGCCGGCTCCTGCAGTCCAGCTGTGCCTGCTCCTCTTCCAAATGCTTCCTTTGCCAGGCTAATATTCTGGATCAAGAAACGTGCAATCCGTGCTGGGACTGCTGCCCTTAGTGCATCGACATTTCGATGGACGCCACTCCTTCCCCATCCGCCAGAGATGGATGTTAGTCCACTCCTTCTCTGAACAACAATATGCATGTTCTCGTAGCTCTTGTATTTTGTTTGCGTGTATTTCGTCATCCGGTGTGTTTATAAGCTACCTAGTGTATCTGTACGAATCAGCTTAAATAAAGTCACCTCTTTGTTGTGTGTTGGCTGTAGTCTCAAGTTGAGCCGAGGATTTGTTCTATTTGTCACATGCATGCATGTGCATCGAAATAAACATGTTTTTTTTTTTACCAGTTTAACAACTAACAGGGTCCTACCATGAGGTCGCCTTGTATTCATGACGATTCCCAAAAGCTGTCAAATCTGGAGCGCATATTGTTTTGGAATTGACTGTTATAAAAGAACAGAAATATACTTAGATTGAAACTTTGTGCGTACGACCCCTAGTTCCACGACGTCAGAGCGAGGGTTTGAGGAAAGCACAGGGCAACATCCAATGGACGAACTTGCCGGTCGATAGTGTCGACGAAGAGGCTCCAGTTCATAGAGTTGGACTCCGCTATGCGTGTCGAGTCGCAAGGAGTTGGGGGAGGTTTGACGCCCTGGCAGCGGAAGCCGTGGAAGTAGAGAACGGATTGAATGCGCTCAGACACCACCAAGCAATTTGAGGTGCAACGCTCACGATTTATGTTCATTGTCTCACACTATTATTTTACACTTAATAAGGAATAGTGAGCTGTTGCCGCCTTGCCGGTTAACAAATGCAGTAGAGTTACAACGAGGTAAGCGAATCCCACGGGTGCATGGAGAGCGGTGAGCGAAAATGCATTTCTCAGAACGTCGTGAAGTACGGACCCTGATCGGCGCCGCACATCTCTGCAGGCCATGTGCCAAGATTCGGGCTGCTCAGATGTGCCAGCAGGACTTGTGCTGACTGGGTGCATAAATTAGGAGCTAAAATTGTGACACGGTGGATTCGAGTGTGTTTGCTTTTCCAGAGCGCCATACTGTCGTGCTCCTTCGGTGGTGTCCAGATTTCATGCAGTCAAGTGGTTGCACGCAGCCCAAAAAATTGCGGCTAAGCTACTTTCAAATGAACATATATCATAAACCGTGAATCGGATTTAAAAACCGTCTGCACCAAAATATTCCTTATAATTAAACCTATAAAATGAGATCCCATAAGTCTATATTTTAATAAAATTAGTTTTCACTATATATAGGGCCCACATGTCATACACATAGTTTTGTTTAGTTTTCATGATTATAGGTTTAGTCTTCTTGGGTTTAGCCTTAAGAACGACGTTTTAGCTATTAGAGTTGACTGTTTAGCATTTGAAATTATGGGATACCATTTAGGGTTTATGATTTTTTTTTTAACGGTTCAGCTTCTACAGTTTACTTTTCGGAACGACGGATTAGCCTTTTTGGTTTTTGCATCAGCCCACTGAATTTATCACAAACAGTTTTACCTGTTTTCCTTGATGATTTGGCCTTGTCGGGTTTAGCCTTAAGAATGACGGTTTATCATTTAGGGTTTACTATTTAGCCTTTATATTACGGATTACCTTTTTTGGTTTTGCTTTGGCCTCACTTGGTTTACTACAAACAGTTTAAGCTTCTTACCTTGACGGTTTAACCTTCAGGGTTATAGGTTTAGTCTTCCTAGGTTTAGCCTTAATAGTGACGGTTTAGCCTTTTCGCAAAAAAAATGAAGGTTATAGGTTTAGTCTTCCCGAGTTTAGCTTTAAAAACGACGGTTTAGCTTTTAGGGTTCATGGTTTAGCATTTAAAGTTATGGGTTAGCCTTTCGGGTTTATGATTTTCTTTGTACGGTTCATCTTTTACAGTTTACATTTCGAGAACGGCGGATTAGCCTTTTTGGCTTCTGCTTTAGCCTTATTGGGTTTACCAGAAATAGTTTAATTTTTTTTCTTGACGGTTTAGCCTTTAGGATTACAGGTTTAGCCTTCAGAGAATGATGGTTTAGCTTCTATTACTTTGGTTTCTAAAAAACATGCGTTGAAATTACATAGAACCTTCTCAAAAATGAACTAATGATCGTACTGTACACATATATAATGGTATTATTTTTTTGTTTCTATCTATCATTCCTTTGTTTTTATTGAAGATCATACTATTCCAATGCACATAAATTATAGATAACAAAAATATAAGCTGAAAAGTTTGATGCCATGCACTGCATGGGTGCGCCCAGCCGACCTGAAGCAGGCCAGAAGCTGACAACCTAAACTGCTATTTTGTTTTATTCGTTTGTTCCCTCGTGTTTTGGGGTCCAGCGTGTGCTGTTACTAGCACAAAACCTTGCATCAACAGTCCAGCACAGAGGCTAGCGTGGAAGCTCGAGGGGGCCACGCGTCGGCCATCTGAAGGGTCCGTATTTCGGTGGGTTCGTAGGAAATCCGCGTTGGAGCGGTGAGAAGGCTTCGTGGACAAACACTACACCACGGTTCAAATTTAGCGACCCACGTGAGTCGGGAAAGATACGTAATCACCGATTGATCATAAGTCGGTAAAAATGGGCAACTTGCTGTTGGTCGGTAAATCGACATACAGCGTTAGAAGATCGGTCGGTAATTATGTTGACGTATGGCGTCGCAGTATTGGTCGCTAAATATCATATTTCGGGTCGCACGATTGGTCGGGAAAGCCTGTACCGCACATATTGGCCCACTGAAGGACACGGCCCAGCCCACGATGAGGCAAATACATGCTCCCGTCTGCCTCTCCCTGACCTAGCCGCCATCAAGATTCAAGAGCCACGCTCAACCGAGGCAAAGGCAGAAGGAGCACAGCGACGACACTCCGCCTCCACCCCTGCAGCAACAGCCATCACCGTCACCGAGGCAGCGGCAAGGCAGCGACCGGATCCGTTGAGGCGTGCTCATTTTCTCCCCATTCTTCTATTTTTCCTTGCGTCTGAGCAATTTCTTCTCCCTTTTTCTAATTTGCAATCGATTCATTCTGCTCTGAGTAAGGGGTGAAGACGAAGGAAGGCAGGGCGCAGTTATACCGACCAATCCTATAGGTCGGTAAAGGTCTTTACCAACTGATTGAAGGTCGGTAAAAGCGCTTTTAGCGACTGATAGTAAGTTGCTTAAAGTGAACCGTGGTGTAGTGAAAGAGGCGCGCACATACACACGAGAACGGAGGAATTGATCTAAACTCTCAGATTACATTGATGTGTCAGCACAAGTAAAGGTGTGCTCGGTTTGGTACAGCTCCAGATTCACCGATCGAGAATCAGAACACCAATAAGCGGGCGGTGTTGGGGGCCGGCGATTTGGGCGGGACCTGGGTGGCTGTGGGGGAGCAGGCGGTGATTTGGGCAGGCTCTCGTGTGTTCCACCGTGAAAGAAAGGAGGCGGTGGCAATTTTGCAGTAACTGCGATCCGGAGGAAAGATTCTGTATGGGACAACGCGAATCGGTGTGGAACACCGATCTGGGCGTTTCGAGCTCATAGTTCATTTTTGCAAAGCGTTCCAGACCGATTCTCCTCTGAAACGTTTCATGTTTGTGCCGTTTAGAACCGCTCCAAGTGCCTCAGGGCAGAAACAGAAACGATGCTGCCATCCAAATGCACCCTAAGTTCGTCGTCCAACATTGAAGAATTGAAATGGGCACAGGTTGCTGTGGGTTGTCTATTATCACAGAAAAGTTCAGGAAGCAACATAACGGCAGATGCATCAAACGCACTCGTTTTATATATGATAAAAATTACTCCATCAAACAAATGGGAAAAAATTGAGGACTGAAAACACTGATTTCAAGAAATATACCACTAAATTCTCATGCTTCATCATACGGAGAGAAAAACTCTTGCTTCATTTTCAATGGTACCAAACCAATTCAACGAGGACTAATGATACGCAATGTATAAAATGAGATCTATACATTGTCCAGGTGTGTGGTACCATGGTCTAGTTACACGTAGCAACTCACACCCTGACTCCACAAGATAATAGGAATGTTGAGTTGGGTTGGGACTAGGAATAATAGTAGCCAATGAGATTGTTTGCGCAGAGCAGTTTTTAGCGGCACCATCTACGACAAATGAGAGGATGGAACCTTGTAGTTTGGTGAAGTACACATTACCAGCAAAAGATGTCATGCACATAGGTTCGTCAGAGTAAGAGGCCCAAAACTCTTGGAAAATATTGGTTTTTGTGGTCTGCCCACATGGTTCATCCATTAGCTCTGCTGGAGATGAATACTATTATCGGCGACGTCGACACAACAACTTTCCTAATTCCTCTCCAGGGTATGCGTGCTTTAAAATGGATGATTGATCCTGTGAAAGGGTTGAGCACACAAACTTTAAAGGCAAATTCTTTTTCCCTGAGGAGGATGAGACCGCCGCCTGTGGCACCAACTAAGATGTACCTAAGAAGGAGTGCAATGTTCTTACAAAGGAAACGACCGGTATCGGCGTTCACGAGTGTGATGGCATCAACATCAACATGGTTCTCAAGCAACACCCACTTTCTGGGGTGGAAGCGGGATCCCTCACCAGAAAGCCTGCAAGCTGGCAAGCACAGCAAGCGAGTGCAGCCCAGCAAGCAAAGTCCGATGATTCATCGTCATTCGTCGGTGTCTTCCTCCACACTACTTCATCAAGCCTAAAAAGCCTAAAAAAGGGGCTCCCACCATGTCGAAAAATTGTTCCAATCAAGAAAAAAAATGTTCTATTCACTTAGATAAATTGTTCCAAGGGCATGAATAAAGTGTTACATCCATTTACAGCAATTGTTCCTGTAATGAAAAATGGAAATCGCGTGCTCAAAGATTCAAGGAAGTAGGCACTCGAGCTTCTCGAAGAAGACTCCTCATCTTCCTCAATGAGGATGCCCGACCTCATGTGGTGGTGGGATGTGTGGCGGCGGCGGTGTGGGGGTGTGTGGTGGTGGCAGCACACACAGGGGCGTTGGGTGGCAGCGGCGTGGGCGACGTGCAATAGCAGTAGCATGCAGTGGTGGCACCGAGCGGAGAGATGCGAGGAGGAAGGGAATTCAGGCGAAGAAGAAAATCTAACGGTGTTGTGTTGGCCGCATGAATGTCAAAGACTTGCCCTAGCGGCTCAGGGCACCCAAGTGCTATGGGCAAGGGCGAAGCTACGTGTTAGTGTCGGGGTCGCGCGACCTTGACAAATTTCGCGACCTATTGTCTGCCAGCCGACCCCGACGCATACTCTTGCCGACCCCGACGAGCTCAGTGGCTGGCTTCGCCCCTGGCTATGGGAAAACATCCTTTGTTACCACTCCTTGAGTCCCAACGCCAATAGAACCTTAGTAGATGCACAAAATATTGCAACAAAAGTTTGAATGGATAGACCATATCATCATTTACCACTAGCGAAGTTTGAGATGCAATGGACACTTGTGCAAAGAGAAACAAAAAAAAAAATGAAATCAGCTTGTGAATAGTGTGGGTAAAAATGAGCAACTCTAGAAACAGGTGTCGAATTTAAACCGTTGAAACAAACTGAAGCACTCCCTGTGGAGATTTCGACACAATTGCCATGCACTGAGGAGAAAATAATCTAAAGCTTCGAGCCTTCGAGGTATGAAGATAGATGCTAAACGTGTGACCTTCCAGACAATGAATGAAGACGGGCCCAATTATTTTCGAGTTCAAGTTTGCCAGACTGGTCTGGAACCTGCTGAATCTGAAGGATGTGAGGGCAATCCTGGCTGAAATGTCATCACCGAAGCAAGTGATTGAGCACATTCTGAAGGAGAATGAAGAAAGGAAGATAAAGATCATTTGCTTGCTATGTAGGGACATGGTGGACTGAACGAAACGAAGTCAGAGAAGGCGAGGGGCAAATAACTGTTGCTATGCTGGTTCACAGCACTCAGATCGACTCGGCTGAAATTCTGAAAATTTTTGTAAGGAAAGAACGCCTAAATGCAGAAGTAATGTGAGCTGTGTCAAACCTGATATTGGGTTTTAAAGATAAATTGTGATGCATCTTTCACATTGGTGAATAGCAGAATGCTGGGCTACATCATACCACTCAGGTGGGCAGGGGAATATTAAATCATCTCAGCTTCCAGGATGAGTTTCGTTTCTTTTAGGCTTAAATTTAGACATGAGAATCTTGCTATTTAAGGGTATTAAATAAAGTCTAATTACAAAATTAATTGCAGAATCCTTGTGCTAATTCGCGAGACTAATCTAATGAAGGTATTGTAGCATCATTGTAGCAAAACATAGACTAATTAGGCATATTAGATTCATCTTGTAAATTACACTCATTTGTCGAAAAAGTTTTGTAATAAAACTTTATTTAATACTACTAAATAGTAAGATTTTTTTATGTGACAGGTCTAAATTTAGTTTAGGCAGAAAACAAACAAAGCCTTAGTTGCGTGCCGGCGAGGGGTGCAATCTGCTATTGATCTTGGGATTGGTAATGCGGCTGATGCTTTACTCGTGTGGCAGGTGGCAACACCATATGCATTCGATCTGGCGCGGCAACAGGATGGTAATCAAAGAGCTTAAGCAACTAGCGTTCTTGAATTTTAATAGTTTTTGTTTCTTTGAAGGTTCAATCCAAGAGAATAATAAGGCTGTGCATTCTCTTGCAGCACTAGCATGTGAGTGTTAAGAGGAAGATAATCCTCTCGAGGATGTGCTTCCAGCTTATATCCAGGTTATTGTTGCTGACGCGTCAACACATGAGTAATGAAATTATCTTTCCATTTTAAAAAAATGCTAAAGTCTTGATCCGATCATCTAGCCGGTTAAAGTTCAGCCAGCCAAACATTAGCCAGCGAATGTTTAGGAGATACCTGTTTGATACCTGACTAATGTCCCTGGCTTTTGGACTTCTTTTTTTGGTCTTTTTCTGTGTTTAGCCCAGTTTAAGAGAGATGAAGTGGCTAGTGGGCTAATGTTTATGACGTCGGCTGGGTAATGTTTAGAAGGTTGTTTAGTTACCTCATTTGAATCCCAAATTGGTTAAACTTAGGAAGCTAAATGTTTAGGATGTGTTTCCAAACAGAGCCTCAAATGCCATCATCTTCCTTGTATCCTCTAAAAGATATGAGCATTTTTATGATAGACCATGATACCATCGAGTAAAGCTGTCATGGATGAAATCTAGCCATCCATATATAGCTAAATCGTAATTTGTCTATAGTTTGAGGAATGTTTTATTAATATATGTAATATTCATGATACTGAGATTTTTCAAAATTGGGGACCGATTCTCATGCCTCTCCATACTGAGATTGTACCGGTCCCTCATTCCGAAAGGCACATAGATTTGGGTGTCAAATCTAGAGGGGCATGCAGATTGGGTCCTAATTCCGAAAATGCTCGATACTATATATACCCCAGGATCAAATATGCATATATCATGACGAAGATTTTAGATCATCAGATTGAGAAACTGGACAATGTGCAATACTTGGGTTTATTGTAAGAATTCTCAAAGATAAAAGAAAGTTCAATTTCATCAAGAAAATAAAATATGCCTTTGTGATGTTTGTTACATGCATTGGGAGCACTTATGTGGAAGTGGAACGATACTTTTCTGTGATCTATCAATTGTTTCTTAACTTCTTGTGTCGTGTCTGTTGTCAAACCTATTGTCTAATTCAGCCTTCATCATTTTCTTCTTGGCTTGAGATAACCTTGTAGTTTACAAAACCAGGGTGTTTGGCTGTTTGTTTCAGACTTCGAAATTGAATCGATGCCAAGAATCTAGGGGTTCATTTGCTCAACGCGTCGGGACAATTGTTTCATGTCCTACGCTTCTTTTCCGCACACGGGTTCACTGTGGTCTCGTAATCAGTGCAGCACCATTGCGGCCAGAACAGATAGCAACTGCCACTGCACAATAGCAAGGCTTTGGTTTCATCCGGCCACCGTCGTTCTTCCAGGCAAGTTACTCTGCTCTGACTCCATGCATCCTTCTTTTTTCGCTGATGTGCCTTCTTGATTCCTGGACTTGAATCATCTGCGGTTTTCTTGGATCCCTTCACAATATTTGTGGTTGCCGTGCAACAATGGATTACGCGTGCTTGTGGTCTTAATTTATGGTCATGTCGTTGGTGATTTTCGGACCTTGGTCCTTGATTTGTTTGTCTCACTGTAAAAGTTTACACATTTGTTGTTCAGTGTCTAGTATATAGGCTTGCAAAACTGAGGAAGAGTGGTTTTGTTTCCTTTTTTTTCAGAATACCTGACCAAACCATGTTTGCAGAGACCAGGATATATTATTTTGAGGTGAATGGTGTTCAGCTGCTGATTTGTGCAAAAGATCTTATCATCTTCAGATAGAGCCAATGGCGAGTGAATCTAACACCGCAAACCCCAGCTCTCGGAAATCCTGCAGCATGGCAGGTTTTGTGACTAGAGAGGATGTCTTTGATGCACTCTGCAATTCTGCATCTTTTTGTTCTTGTTTTTGACTACTCGTCAAAAGTAACAGTATGAGTTGCAATGCAGGCACCAAGGATAAGGCAGCGATGTCCGAGGAGACATGCGTGGAGCGGATTCAACCCCTATTGGGGAAGCCATACTTCGCTTGCATCATGTGCAAGTCCCATGTTCGGTCGCCGTTTCAAGTGGTATGCAGCTGCTAATCATATTCTCATTTTGGGAAATAGAAACTTTGTCTTTTATTTCTGAAAAATTATGGACCAAAGCATTCATCACAACAATTCCATAAGCTTGAACTAAGCATTGTGTCCTGTTCTGTGTGGAAGGCCTATCTATGAAATGGTTTCAGAAAACTCTGTATTTACAAGGCCTCTGAGGTCTGCAGTGAGCATGTTAGCAATGGATGAACCGATGAAGTACCTGAAAACATGTTGCTTTGTAAATGGAACCCGTGCCTAAATGGACATATTTACTAGCAAAAGTGGTCTGATAGAAAGTAATTCGTTTTGTTTAACAAACTAAAGCACTCTCAAACCGCACATGGAAGCCAAATTGCTGTACGAATTAAGAAACCGGCATGTTGCATGAACTCTCTATATGTTTATATGTATGCCAGTGCCATACAACCAACAAAGCAACATTTTGTGACTGAAACCGGTGGTTCCAAGGTCACTGGTACCGTTCCCTCCACCGAGCACGGCGCCGGCGACACTGACCAGCTGGTGTGGCCGATCCTGGGACATGTGGTTCACCGGCGGCCGCCAGATCCAGCGGCTAGAGGCCGGTTGGCGGGGCTTCGCGCTGGACAACGGCCTGAGGCTCGGCGACGGGTGCGTATTCGAGCTCGTCGACGGCGCAGCAGAGGGTGGCACGGTCAAGTTCAGGGTGCAGGTCCTCCACGCCGACATCCCCGCGGCGATCCGGGAGAAGGCCGGCGGGTACACCTCGACCAGCCCTATCGAAATTGACTAGCTAGGTAGCCTCGTGCCATCGCCAATGTAGCCGGAACTCCGGAACTATGTACTAGTTGGTACTGCCCATGTGTTTATATGTACTGGGTAGAATGCATAAACGGAAAATTGGACTGAGCTTACCATCTGCATGTAGCTAGCTGTTTGTGTGAAATGTCCTTCATCTGATCTTCTCGGTTTTTTTTTTTTTAGTTTTCATAAATTATGGCACTCTAAAATTATTGGTTTGCATTTCTATTGGTGCTTAAGCCAATTTTTCTTCATTCTCTCTAAGAACGGGAATTCAGAGAGACTAGGACGAACGGCGCGCTCCGCCGTGCCTGTGCCACATGAACAGGAACAATCCTGAGCGGTTCCGGTAGTGTTGGAATGTTCACGCACCTACGCCATTCACTGTCAACAAAAAAAAAAAGTTAAAACCCGCGATTACGGAGAACAGGCCTTGGCCTCTGTTTTCACAGATCTTGCCTACTAACGCATGGAAACTGTTAAGTACTTTTATTCAAAGCCCTGGCTTGTGTCCCTGTCGGACTCCATTTTTGGAATCCACGTGTTTACCGTACCAATCCCTGGATCAGTAGTTGGTACACACAAATAAAATGTTCCATTGCACATACACGGATAATGATTACATCCCATAAGGTTCAAATCATGGTCTTAAATTACAAATCAGATAGAGGCTAGCATACTAGTCTAGATACAACAAACTTAGAGGTGAAAACACTACTAAACACCACAGGCAAACTTGAGCAGACGTCGACCCTATTCGTCATTATCGTCTCCAATGACTTCTTCTTCTTCTTCTGAATGATAGCAGCAAGAGTGAGTACATAAGGTACTCAGCAAGTCCTACACTACTCAAGGGTATGTATACATACATATTTGGTCTTAGCAAGGAAGTAGGGCATATGGTACATTTGCGAAAAACGCTTTTTATGCAAGGTTCAGCAATTCAAGAATCATAGATGAAAACAGGAAAATTTGATTGTCATATTTTAGTTGGTTGGCCTTAGAGGAGAGTGATTCAATCCCGCCAGTTTCCAAATTTTAGTTGAACCTTCTGACTCAATGTCATATCGACCCGGCACACTTGCCAACACTTCCAAAACACGGGCGTCTAATACACCCACTCACACGCCAAGGGATATCAGAGGGTGGCTAATCAATGTGACGCAACAGTAAGTGTCATATGCCGTGACAACGTCCAATCGATTGAATTTTACACTCTGCAGAGGTTGTACACTTTTCCCACAGGCTATGCACTCTTAATCGGAGAGTACATAACGCCTCAATCATCTTCTCCGAGTAGTCCCACAAGCTCACTACAAAGGGTCAGGGGCTAAGGATTAAGCACGACACTAGGGTCACAATGTGCGGGAATTTCACTCCCAAATAGCCGGCAACGAGTTTCAATACTTGATGTGTTTCCCCTGACCAGTCCGCTGCCACTACCAGCCACCAGGTGAAACTTACTTGCAGAAGTACCAAAAAGATAGGAAGAAGTCCTGCCCAAGACAGGTTCTGTGGTTGTACAGAAATCATTATGTTTGCAGTCACAAGAACCGGTCCTAATATGACCGAGCAAGCACCATGTTCCACACTAGGGGTCTATCACACCATCAACAATTCACTAGTAGCCTTACTCGCAGTCCGACCCATCCCATTATCATCTCCATCACCTAACACTAGTTTTGCTACTCCCATCCCCATATATTAACACACACCACCAAACTTATTTTAACGCATTTATAAAAGTAAATATGTGAGTAAAGGTGTGGCAATGTGGAAACATTGCAAGGGGTCCTAAGCATACTAGTAGCAAGGTAAATTACGCCATCATTTAAATAAGAGCATTTAAACGACGATGTATCCTAGGGTTATCAAGGTAATGGTAAATCAAGGGTAATCAAGGACTAGATATTCATACCTAAATACTTTGCATGAATATCACTAAGGAAGTAGGATAATAGCTACTCAATCAGTAAAATAACAAGTAAATGCATAATATTTCAGACGGCCATATAGGTGCATGCGAAAACAGTAGGATCAATCATGATCAAGGAGAAGTAGAGCTTGCCTTCAAAGTTCGGGTCTGAATCCTCCTCGTATCTCTCGTTCACGGGGTCGTCTTCATGCTTCTCGTAGTCTACACGTAACGACGTCTATAAATACTAACTTAATAAATCAATAAAACCAAATGGAAATCCAAATAAGAAGCAAATGAATTAAAGAGAGAGATCAGAGGGGTTTCTGGAGAATCCAAGAGTGGAAATAGGTTCTACAGGTCATTTCCTATTTTTGGGTATTTTTGGGGATTTTTCTGATAAAGGGAAAGGCTCTAAATAAACATCTGTGTACACTGCCGGTGTGGTTCCAGCATTTTTGGTTGCGCGCAGTGGCTGACATGCGAGGCCGGGGTGTCAGTGGCTCAGCGTTCTCAGGCCCATTGTGGGCCGGGCCCACGTGCAGGCGCGTGTGCCAGTGGTCCAGTGGACCGGGTGCATGTGCGCGGCGTGTGTGGCGCGGTGGCGCGCGGGCGCGCGGCGGTGGCTCACCGGAGAGCTCGCCGCCGGCGTCTGTGCTGCACGGAGGCGGGCGCGGTGTGGTCGTATGGATAGCGCGCGTCGCGGCGGAGCTGTGGACGTGACGTGCACGTGCGGGGAGGGACGGAGCGGCGGTGGCGGCTCGCCGGAGTAGGGACGGTGGGTGCGCGATGGCGGAAACGCGCGTGGGGTGGTCTTCTCGTTGCTTGCATTGGTGCGGGAGGTGCATGCGAGGATGGTGAGCGCGCCGCGGCATGGTGGCGAGGCTGGGCTCGCCGTGGTGGTGGTCGGAGACGAGCGGAGGCGGCGGCGCAGCGCGGCACTCGGTGCGCGCACGGTTGCGGCCCGGGGCTGGATGCAGCGTGGTGTGCAGGTGATAGAGGGGTTTGCGGGCTACGTGTAGGGCTAGGAGGTGGAGGGAGAGGGGGCTCACCGGCGATGAATCGCGCGGTGGCCGGAGTTGGGGAAGAAGGGGAAGATTTGGAAATTGAGGGGCGCTAGAGGGGGATTCTTTCCAAGGTGTGGTCGCGGGAGCGCACTGGGTTGCGGCGGTTCTCTGAGGGGGTTTTTATAGGCCCGAGGATGGCCGGGTTGGCGGGAACGCGGAGGCGGCGGTGATGACGCGTGTCCGCGTCCGCTTGAAAGGGAGCGGGGGCATGGGCGCGCCATTTGCAAGCACGTGCTCTCGGTTTGTGCGTCGTGGGGCCCGTGGGGGACAGGATAAGGTCGGCGCGGGGCTCGGCAGCGCGTGGCGTGCAGGGAGAGGCTGGGGCGCGGCCTGCGGCGGCGGTTCACTGCGGCGCGGCGCGGAGCGGCATGGCGAGGACGACGACGGCCGAGCTGGGCTGGCGCGCGCAGTTGGGCCGGAAGGGAAAAAGGGAGAGCGGGGCGGGCGCAGCCCAGAGAAAGAGAGAGAGAGAGGAAAGGAGAAGTGGGCCACGGGGATTCGGCCCAGTGGCCTGGAAGGAAGGGAAATTGGTTTAAACATTTCCAGAAATTCATAAATTAAATGAAAATCCAAATGAACTCCAAATTGGCTCAAATAAATTCGAGAAAATTTGTAAATTCAAATCTCAGAGCTAGCAACCATGTTGACAAGTTCCATTTTTAATTTATTTCAGAAATTCTCATTTTCTATAATATTGATCTTAGCAAGTTCGATCTTTTATTTTCAAAAAGAACTCTAAATGTGATCCTAAATTCTAGGAAATTTTCAGGGAGTGATTTTGGTTAATCCATTGTTTGGAATGTGGGATGTGACAGTCCCCCACTCCTACATTGTTTTGTCAATCCGTTTTCATGAATCCAGACTCCTTTTTGAATATCACGATTTTGCTCGAGTTCCATCAGTTGTTGATTTCTTTGTTGCGCGCACTGCGAGAATAGAGTGCTGTTGATTCTTTATTGCCTTGCGGTTGAGTTGTCCTTCTAATGAAACATTAAAATCAGCTTAATCGCATCTCACTTCCATCAAGATGTGCTCCGCGTCGGCAGCGTCAGCGGAACGGAGCCGAAGAAGACCGTTTAGGTGTGGACCGACAACCTGCAGGTGACAAGCAGGGGCAGCGGAACGAGAGCGGGGGGGCACCAAGCAGGGGCGGTTGGCCACGAGCCGGAGTCGGACTGAAGGTAGGACAAGGACTCATCTCCGTCGGATGCTCTATTTGCACGATCTTAAAGCGGGTGCCCAAGGGCCCGAGGCACCCGAGTGATGTATAGGAAATCGTATCTCAGACGACCCAGCAGACGGCCTGCGACCAAGTGACCGAACAAAGCAAATCAAGCGGGCCGTGAAGAAGCGAGAAGGACGGGCCAAGCCGGCAGGGCAAAGGCCCGAAACGCGACACCCACGTGTATCGAGATTAAATAAATTTGCTTCCCTCGGTGAGAACAAGAGAGTGAAAATATATGGTAGAGGCAGGTGCGGCGCGTCCGGTGTACGCCCATTGGCTCGCCATGGTTCGGGTTCTGAGGAAAAGGATGCAAGCTGAAACTCCCTGCAACTTTGATCGATGCATGTGCCCCCTCCCCCTCTCCAATGTTGGCTGATGGACGAAACTCCTGCTCGTCTTAGTGATGTTTGGCTCCTCACAGCCAGCCACAACGCATCGGCGGCGGCGGCGGTGACGGGCTAAATTATTTGAGGACTCTATCTGAGCTGTATATTTGAAAAATAAATGATCTAAATTTCTGCACTAAAAATATTTGAAATGCATCAGCAGATTTAGACTACTGATTTTACAGATAGACGGTCTAGATGAAGCCCTCATCTTAGATGGTTCACAGAAAATCCACTCTAAGCGGTGGTGCCTAACTGGCGTCGAGAATTCGGCGCTGCTGTTTCGGCGGTAAAACCGCTCTGACTCGCGCAAATCTCGCACCAACCAAGCATCCGTTTTATGTGGCCGCCATGGTAACGGAAGCTTTGGCCAAGGATGCACTGCGCTGGCAGGGTTAGAAAATGCGAATCTAATAATAGAATATACTCCAGTTAATATTGCCAAAAAAACCATTTTTTTTAAAAAAAAACTATTTTTGTTTCTTATGACATTTTGCATTTTTTTTTCTTGGTCAATCACCATCGTAGTCAATTGATGCATGAAATTACTAAATGGCAGTAACTGGTAGTAGATAATTATGTGGTAATTCATTGTACTTGCTGCCACCGGTGGGTGGTCACTTCTGAAGACGTTTGAAGCAGAATTCCATTCATGTCCTCTTCCTTGTTCCGATCTAAAAATTCTCGATGTTTGATATTGCTCAGCTGTGGCACCACACCAGGAGTATGTGATCGCACTCTTCTTCTATTTGTGTCCCTGAGTGTTTGGCGCATAGAAATTTAGTGCCGGGTAGTTCTATTTTTCATTATTTAACGCAACGGCGTGAGACCGCTACCTCCGTACTTCACATATTCACTAGTACCTTTTTTTTTTTTGCTAAAAATGTTACTAGGATAAAAATAACTTGTTTCCTTATTTTCCTTGAAGTGCCAAATCGGCACCCTCCACATAGATAAAACCAGAGGGCAAAACCGTCAACTGGGGCCTCCCCCTACAGCTCAGGTCGTCGCGCCCCACCCGAACGCTTCAGTGGAACGCTAGCTGCTCCGGGATCATTAACCAGTCCATCCTCCCGAGACCCGCACCTCACTTTCCGTCCTCTAGCCGCTCCTCTTTTACCAAAACACCCCTCCTTCTCAGCAGCCGCCGCCGCCGGCGAACGCGGGGATAAAGAATAATTGATGTGACTTTTCATCATATTCTGGACTATTGTTTGACTGTTTGATATTAAATGGAGGGTTCGATGAAACCCACATCACAACACTGGATTGAGTTGTGTGTCTTAGGCCCATATAAATACCCAATGTGTTCCTCACACACCTCTCTCATTCATTGTCTCTCTGTTCTCATTTGGAAACCCTTGTTTCAAGCGAAAGAAGAACTTAAATCTTGTCTCGGTCTACCGGGATAAATCCACGCCAAGACCTCATGTTTCATGCTACGCTTGCTGAGAAAACCAAGTGCATTGAAGGTATTAGATCCTTGTCCCTTTGCCCCTCATCTCCTATCTCTTAGATCTCTTCATGCTCGCGATTCTATAGAGTGTTCGTGTACATATTTGTAATCATTCTTCTAAAGTAATCAACATTCAACCTATCTTCCCTTTTTTATATAAATCGAATTGAATCTCCAAACTTTCCATCCATAACCTTTTCCTATATGATTTCTCCAAGGGTAGAGAGTACGAGCGGGAATTCCGTCCCAACCGACAACTGCATACCATTTTTATGTATTTTTTCCTAATCATTTTTGGATGGACGGGAAATAATCAAGAGCGGGACTTCGGTCCAGTAGAAAGGACTGAAAATGGCGAAGGTATTTCTTGCCTGTTTTCTCGAGATCCATTTTACTATTGGGACATTCCCCTTTTTAGGCTCGTTTAATCATACTCGGGAAACATTCAGCCCACTCTATGTTCCATCAGGAAAGACGCACGCCCACACAGCCGCTTTATTCATCACCTGCGTTGCGACACCCCTTCTCAGAGAGCCACCCGGCATTGTCGCTCCGCCCCTGCTTGGCAAGGCCCAATCATTGTGCCGTCGCACCACCCTAGCTCAGCGAGTCCCCATCCCACGCCATCGCACTTATCTACTAGGCGCATCCCCGGATCGTGTCCGCAAGATATTGTCGTTGAAGACTACATATTGAGGATCCACAAGTCAAGATATTGTGGTTGACTATGCTGATAAAATTGATTCCCTATGTGAGAAGCAATGAGTAGAAATATGGAGGATTGATGTGATTTTTTATCATTTACTAGACTACTATTTGATGGGTTTGATGTTAGATGGAGGGCTAGATGAAACCCACATCACGTAACAAATGGTTGGGATTGAGTGTGTGTCCTAGGCACATATAAATACCGTTTCTGCTCCTCCCACACATATCTCATTTCATTGTCATTCTTCTCAGTTAGAAACCATAGGTTCAACCAAGAGGAGGACATAGATCTCTCTTCTTGGAACTACCAAGATGGATCCACGCCAAGAGCTCATGTTTCGTGCACGCTCGACGAGAAAACCAAGCGTTACCAAGGTATTAGATCCCCGTCCCTTTTTCCCTAATCTCCAATTCCTTAGATCTGTTCATGTTCTTGATTCTATTCAGTGTTTATTATATGAGATTTCATTTGTTTTTAAGGTGGTTATATATTATCTTGATTTGTTCCCGATGTTTAGATTTGGTAGGCTTGAAATCTGAATATGGCATGGGATGTTTATATATGAGATTTCATTTGGGGAAAAGGTTATGGATGGTACTTTTTGGGAGCAAATTTTGCAAGAAAATGATGGGGGATAATTTGGTCAAGAAATTTTAGGGACAAATTTAATACTTTTTGTAACAAAGGGGGAAGTTTGAAGATTTGATTTAATTTGTAAAGGGAAAGATGGGTTGAAAAATAGAGGTTACCTTAGAAGAATCCTTTCAAAGATGCACAATGGGGCCTACTCGTACTAGTGCATGCAGTGGCCAATCTAACAGCTCTTCGATTCTCACCATACAAATTTACATATTCAAATCTCACAATAAACAAGTAGAACACTTGCATATTTGAATTTTGTCTGCAATTTATGCTAAGCTGTGTCTGCAAAGTCCCTTTCTTAGAAAGTGAGTTCTAGCATAAATGACACCGATGCAGTAGAGTTACAACACCAGTACAAAATTGAGCCTTTAGTGATGGATTCCTTTTTACGGTAGTGGCTGACACAAACTGCAGCCGCGCGCGTAATACAGTTGCAGAAACTACTGGTGGACAAAATGATATCATGAAAGCTATAGTGCAATGAGCACGAAGCAATGGCGGTCAAAATGCATCATCGACGTCCTCAACTTGAAATGCAACAGCAGTGACGAACGTACTGACTTCATCCAGACACTAGTGGTGGATGGGCCCATTTCAGCCCGCTCCAGCCTAAACCGACACATTCGTATATAAGTGAAACCTAGGGTTCCCTTCCCCACTTTTCATCTCTCCCTTCTCTCCTGCCTCCCCTCGCAGCCGCCGCCTTCTCTCCTATCCTCCCTACAACCCAGCCTCCTCTCATCTCTTGGTGACTCGATCTCCCTCCCCCGCGTAGGCCACCACCTCTCGCCCTCCTCCACGCGCACAGCGAAGCACATCCGACAACGATTTTGTGGCGCGGCGGGCGGCGCGGCGAGGACGAGGACGTCAGATCCGGCGAGCTCGAGGATTTCGCGGATCCCTCAGCGGCAGCAGCGACTGCTCCCTCTTTGGTAGCAGCGCAGGCGAGGATAGCGGATCTGACAAGCTTGAGGAGGTCAGATCCATCGGCGGCGGCGTGTGCTAGGAAGGCAGATCCGGGTGGTGGTGCAGCACGACACGGAGCGGCAGGACCTCCCTCATCGGCAGCATACCTCCTAACGGCGAGGACGACCACGACAGATCTGGCCGAACGGCTAGGGTTTTGGCCTGCTCCTCCACAGCAGATCTAGTTAAGCCCCTCCACGACGGGCGAGCGGCGAGCAATGGCGCAACCGGATTGGCAGACGCTTTGTCCACTGCAGGCGCAAATTATATATCCGCCACTAAAGGGTCTCTGTACTAGTGCAAATACATGACTATACCTAATTTTGCCATGCAGTGTGTGTAGCCTATATATATTGATTGCACTATATTTTTTTATGTTAAGCACATTCATGTAACCCACCTTTGTAAGTGTGTGAAGCCCATATACGTTCATGCAGTGTGTGTGTGGCCCATTCATTGTATGCGCAATCTGTTTAAGTAAGTTAAACACATTCATGTAACACACCTTGCACATTGTCTATATCTTCACGAATGAATATGGCCGTTGATTATCAAGAGCCAACCATTAAAATTCGAGAATCCAAAAACTAGAGAATAACTCATGTATGGTAAGTAATAATTATTTAATGCCGTCGTCACTAAAATGAGAGCTATGAGCGACCAAGGCCTCCATCAGCGCGGTCTTAAGTACACGGTACCCATAGTCCCCTCTGGCCCTCTTATTTGTGGTCTTTTTCTTTTCCTTCTGCAATCCAAGATCATTGTCCTTCTGAACCTTTAATCAGCCATAGCATCTCAAAGATATTTTTTTTACCTCTAGCATTCATCAGATTTATTTCCCTATATATAGTATTCTATGAGAAACTGACAACATTTGGTGTTAGGGCAGGGGTATATGTAGTTTCTTATATTTCCCTATATATAGTATATAGTATTTAAAATCCGACCCTCTAAAGCTAACGGAGGAGAGGGTTCACTAAAGGTATCCTGAAAATCTTTTGAGATTTGAAGAAAGGAGGTGCGTTCAAATATTAGAGAACAGAACCGGAAAGAATGGATCATACTCATGAAGTTCTGATATTTTGGTGGCCAGTTCAGCGATAGGCTTGAAGCTTTCAACAAATGGCTGGAACTAATTAAGAGCTGTGACAGTAGTTATGACTGTACAATTGGACACAGATAATCAACAGTTAAAGATTCTGCAGAATGTTGAAGATGCATATGTTCTTGAACAACAATGGGTTTCATGTGGGAACAAGAAACTCCGCACAGCCCTCCTCGTCAATATTGCCCAGCTCCAAGACAGCCGCCATGGCCACGATGACGCCCACGACAAGGACAGCAATGGCGAAGAACCAGCCAACCCTGCCACCCCTCATCCGCCTCCCTTCATCCCCTTTCCTGGCGTGTTCAGTAACGATGACGTCTCCCTCCGCCGGCGAGAACGAGGGCTCTGTGGCGGCGGTGCTCGTGGAGTAGCCGCGGAAGAGGGCGGCGCACTGGCAGGGGCGGCAGGAGCACGAGGAGGCCGACGACATGGAGTGCCCCACCTTGACGACGGAGCAGACGCTGGACGCGTCGTCTTCGCGGCGATGAAATTGGTCGCCTCCCTCTCGTTTCACGACCGTGACGGCGCCGGCGCTGTCGGTGCTGCTGCCGCCGCCGGCGTTCTCTTGGAGCGAGTAGACGAGGCGTCTCGGCGAGCAGTTGAGGAAAGCGTAGAAGTCGTCGGGCGCCGCGCCGCGGTGACGGCGGAGGACGGCGTGGCGGTGGCCGAGCGGCTGCGGCGGTGGTGACGCGGGGCGCCGGAGCGGCTGATCTTGTAGGCGTCCCAGTCGCGCTCCAGGTCCCGCAGCCGGCGTCGCGGCGAGGGCTGCGGAGCGCGCTCGTGGCGGTGCTGCAGTTGCTCATGGCGGCGTGGATCTGAACGAGGGCGTACGTGCGTGCGTGCGGCGAGGAGAGGTAGGCGATGGTGTGGAGGGAGGAGGGAGGGTGCTGAAATAGAGGGGAGGTGGCTGCGGCGACGGCAACCGCGCCCACGCTCGCCGGCACGATCGCCCGGGACGCGCGGCACCTTCGAAATTCGAAATGGATGTGAACGTGCAAGCGGTTCAGTAGGGGAACGGTTTTTTGGAGTACCCAATTCAGCTTGGACATCGAATTTGTTCACAGCCTCAACAATTACGTACCGTGGTGCCGTGCATTTCGGTTCACGGCCGTACGTGACGCGTGCGACCGCTGCGCCAGTCATTTTTTTTCATATATAGGAATGTAAAAACCAAAGCTAATGACAAATTAGCAACAGACTACGCGCTGGCCCTCTACCCATTTGGCGCATAAAACTACGTGACCATCCTGTAGGTAAAGTGTTCATGGGAATTCGTTTATCCGGTGCCATATTCGTTGAACACGTAGTAAAATCATAGAATCATCCGTTTTGTGTTTGTTGAACACATAGTATATCAACTGGTGTTGCCATTATTGCTATACTTTATTTGGATGGAGGGAATTTGTTTGCTGTTTATTTTTCTACTTGCGAGGAATGTCCGGTCCAGGAATTCCTATATTTTTTTGTCTCAAACTTACAGAAATGTATCTTTTGCAGCAAGTCAACAGACGAGAATGGGCGGGAAAACTCCCCAACCTTTTCGGTTTCGGTACTTTTTTCAAATAGACGGAAACGAAAATGGAACATACGGGAATGAAAACAATCACGGGAATGGCAGGAATACGAAAATGAACAAAAACAGACGAAAACATGCCAGTAACAACCAGGTTCCGAGAGTTTATGCGGGAATGCCAGCAAGACGTTCGCACATAACAGCAACAAAAAGTTCGCACATAGCAACAGCAACAAATCACACTACTGTTCTCAGTTCTCACATAACGGGCAACAACAAATCATTGAACAATGTTAGAAGAGTTCTTAGTTCTCACGTAAACACAAGCCATTGCCAACAGCTAGACCGGCACATGTTAACAGCCAAGTTCACTAGACATTACGATCAAGTTCTCAACCGATTGAGAGAAGACAAACCACCCAGATCAGACCAGTCGACCAGACCAAGTTCTGAACCAAAAGGCAATCCAGAGCAGTTCTCTAGTCTAGCACGACATGGACGATTCAATTACAATAACAGGACAGTGGACCACAACACACGAAGCTGCCGCGAGGGGCGTGGCGAGCTTGAGCGCAGAGGGCGCGGAGACTGCGAGGATTTGGGCACCGGATGATGGAACTCAGGGAAGCGACAAGCGAGCGACTGCCGAGTTGACGAGGTTTGTCTCTGAGTTGGGCTCGAGTTAGGCTGGGTTGATGGGCTACAACCGGATGGGGGTGAGAAGGGATCAAAATAGAACCGCATATACGGGCAACCGTTTTCGCTCTCGTTTTCATTTTTTGTTTTCCGTTCCCGTCCCGGAAATACGAAAATGATCAGGAGAAATATGGTAATGGTGTCGGACTCCGGTCCCGTTTTTATCCCTAGCAGCAAGTGTGTCTTCTAAACCAACAGAACTTGGTTGGAGTTGTGCGATCAAATATATTTTTCATGCCGTGAGCCTTTTGCCGATTAAACAAAACAAAGATTCCAGTGCTTCTCAGCTTGAAGATTTGACGTGGGATTTCAAGAAACAATTAAACAACAGAATCTGCATCTCATTGACTTGAGAAAGATCTCACTAGAAACAAGCGACACTGCCCGTACTTCGACAACCCATCCTAAGGCTTTGAGGAAGAAATCAAATCAGTCAGAGAGACAATGTTGATTGATTCTCTTAGAAGGTCACATTAAGACGGAGACCAGGAAGGCCAAGTGCATCCAACTCTGGCATCTCAATGATAATCTTCGTTTTTAATCTGATTTGATTTGGGTGCGACTGCTGAACTTTGTGTGTTGTGTTCGTGGAGGCACCATTTTGAAATGCCATCATTTTATGATATGAATGGAATATGATATATTGCATCATTTAGTTTATGTCATGTATATCTGACTCATTTATGATTTAACAACGGATTTAAATTTGGCATATGTTTATGCGATCGAAGTATGGACCAAAAATGAGCCCAATCTGATATGATTTGTGACGAGTTAAATAGACCAAATGGCCCTGGCCCAGCGTGAAAAGGGCCCACGCCCGGCTATTTATGGGTTGGAGATGATTTGTGACAAACCGAAGATGGACCAAAAATGGATAGGGCCCATTAATAGTAAGGCTTACTAAAAACGGGACTGGTCGAACAAGTAACAAGCCTGATTTCAAAGACACGCAGACCAATAGAAAAGTAGCAAGTCGAGCAATAGGAAAGAGGACACGTGGACCGTTAGAAAAAAGACAAACTGCTTCCACAAGAAAAGAGTGATGTCATAGGCCGGGAGTCCAACCGTCGTAAGAAGGCCAAACTACAAAAGTAGCAGGTAAGTAATTTAAGAGAGTTGTTAGGTTTTTATTAAAAAGGTGCTTAGAGGCCTAAATAGTTTACTTGATCAAAAAGTCAATATAATTTAGGAGTCAAGTTACCTTCTCTATAAAAAGAGAAGGAATTTTATCAATAAAGGTAAGAAATAAATAAGAAGTAAAACCCTGAAATTCTCTCTCTCTCTCTCTCTCTCTCTCTCTCTCTCTCTCTCTCTCTCTCTCTCTCTCTCTCTCTCTCTGCTCCGCCCTCTACCTTCTTCTTTTTTTTTTTTTGCGAATCGCCCTCTACCTCTTACCCTATACACTACGGGAAAGCCCGTATATGCCCAGAGCCAAGCTGTTTGCCGAGTGCTTTCTATCGGGCACTCGGCAAACAGCTTGGTTGCCGAGTGCCAACGTGAAGACTCTCGGCATATAGCGGACACTCGGTACTATTCAAGTTTGCCGAGTGCTACATGACCTGGCACTCGGCAAACAAGCAAAAACACTCGGCAACTATTTTGGCCCTCGGCAAAATTGGGCACGTGCCACGCACGAGCGACGTAGGGGGAACGGGGCCGGCGCCGTCAACATTTGCCGAGTGCCATGCGTCAGGCACTCGGCAAACTGACGGATTTGCCGAGTGTCTCCGCATGGCACTCGGCAAAATATTTTTAAAACAAACTGGTTTTGGTCTCTTTTTTTTTTGGACATCAATATACGTATGCATGTTACTCCATGTCCAAATTTGGTATTTTTCTCTATTCATTTGTTATATTTAAGTTAATTATTTAATTTAAAGTATTTATTGAAGATAATTCAAATTTGAACTACAAGTAACTCAAATATTGAAACGTAGTTACTGAAAAAATGATATTCATGTTCTTGAGTCAAATGTGAGGCCGTAACCATGAAATCAAGAGAAAAATCGCGCATTTTTTACATAAAATATGAAGTTGAACCATGGGGTCAAATAGTATTTTATTTTTATAAAATTCAAACAAAGTCTAAAAATTACGAGGCTCGTCGTGGTGTCATGAAATCATACGTGGAGGCCATGGTAAATTGTAGAAAATGTTTCGCAAAAGTTGTCACGTACATTGTTTACAAATCGAAGCATCCTCGAAGAAGATCCATAAACTTATGAAGTGATTGTTTAGATTTCGAACCAAAACGACGGTCATTATATGGTTTGGCCTTAAATCTTTTTTTACAGGTGAAAGATGATATGAAATGTATCATGACAAATTTTGGCTTTTTTTTGAATTTATTTTGAATTTCTATATTTTTTTTAAGCTCCTGTTGAAAATGTTTGCCGAGAGCCGGACCCACAGCTCTCGGCAAACAAAATTTTGCCGAGTGCCTGTTGTTTGCCGAGTGCTTTCAGATCTAGCACTCGGCAAACTTGATTTCACCTGACTTAGGCGCGGCCCGGTTTTTCCTTTCTCCTTCTCCCTTATCTTCTTCCTCCACCAACCGCGCCGCCCTCCTCCACCAGCCGCCACCTCGCGCCGCGCCGCCCTCCTCCCCGCGCCGCGCGCCCTCAACCACCCGCCACCTCGCGCCGCTCCGCGCCACCCTCCTCCACCACCACCCCTCCTCCCCGCGCCACCCTCCTCCCCGCGCCGCGCCGCCCTCCTCCCCGCGCCACCCTCCTCCCCGCGCCGCGCGCCCTCCACCACCCGCCACGTCGCACCGCGCCGCGCTGCCCTCCTCCACCACCACCCCTCCTCCCCGCGCCACCCTCCTCCCCGCGCCGCCCTTCCCCACCTCGACCCCGCGCCCGGCCCGGCCCGGCCGCCCCCGACGCCGGCGACCCCGCCCTGGCCCGGCCCCGGCGACGCCGTCCTCCACCACCAATCCACCCCGCGCCGCCCTTCCCATCCACGACCCCGCGCCCTGCCCGGCCGGGTCACCCCGACGCCGGCCCACCGCCACCGCGCCGCCCTCCGCCGCCCTCCGCGCCGCGCCTCCCGCTCCCCCGACGCCTGGCCCCGCCCCCAACCCCGGTGCCCCGCCCATCGACGCCGCTTCCCCGCCCCTGCCCTTCTTCTCCAAGCTCGGCAGGCCACCCGAGGTGAGTCACGGTTCTTTTTTTTTTCAGTCCAACTTCGAACATTCAAAATTGCTTGCTCTGATCGCGACGCACAGAATTATTGTACAACGTGCGAGCTCTGATCGGCAATACTAGTACTGATATTTAGCAGCAGCGTCAATAATTTTTGTGGCCGACAGGGGGATCCATGCGCAATTAGGAATTGGTACTATGTTGCAGAACAGATAAGATGAGCTGCATGTGTCGTGTTCATCGCGATAGATCTCTTTGCTCTACCTATTGATTCTGGACAAAAGGCCTTGTCCTCGCTAAATGAGAAGTTCAAAAATGATTGGTTGTATGTCATCGCTAAATGCTATGTATGCTTGTATGCAAATGAGTTGTGGTTGCCGGCCATCGCGCCGTTATTTTCTTTCAGGTTTTGGGAACCTCACCGTGTAGGGGAGGTGCTGTCGAAATTTGAATTGACGGCTTTATATTTCGTTCTTTGCAGGATAGGAGAGGCTTTTCCACCGTCTTCCACTCGTCACTTTGCGGGACAGCAAGGTGAGACATAAAAGATCCCCCCGCCCTTTTTCCATTTCTGTTTGTAGGTAACGCGTAACCTAGTTAGGCGTCTCCCGTTCGAAATAGATACAGTTGGAGATATGCCCGAGGGTTGCATATCTATGACCGTATCTATTTTGAATTGTCCACGTTTCTTGGACAGCCCGAGGATGCGTAGATGGGGCTAGTTTCCATTGTCTATTCCGGTTTGAGACAGAGTTTCGGCCGCGCCTCCCTGTTGTTCTCCGGATACACAATCTCCCTCCCAGTACGTGTATTTGGAGAACAGCGGGGAGGTGCTGCCGAAATTCTGTCTCGGACCGGAGTAGACTTTGGAAACTAGCCCCATCTACGCATTGTCGGGTGGGATTAGGACCTATCTTCACCTATTAGACATTGTATGCATCGTGTAGATACCAATGAATTTTAAATTGCTCCGTCATATGATAGAAGATGGATGACCGTGCGTGGATGTACACGGGCCGTCCAAGGAAGGGTTCTGAAACAAGTGAATGGGTTGACAAGACCCTTGCTTTCTTGAAATAAGTATTTGCCAATGTCAGCAAAGGTGGAAAGACTTGGTGTCCCTGCAGCCGTTGCGGCAACACAAGGGAGCAGACAGAGGAGGAGATGGGGTTGTATCTTGGTAACTATGGATTTACGCCAGGCTATACCCGGTGGGTCTACCATGGTGAAGCCCATAGATTGAGGGAGGAGGTCGTGAGACAACGCGTCGATGATTGTGATGCTGATGGCAGAAGACGCACGAAGCTTGCCGGCAGCGGCGTTTGAAGATGCCTGGTCCAGCACACCATCAAGGCAACCGTACCCTTGACGAGTACGCGGCTAGCTGGGTACGTGAATTCATTTCGTTGTTTGTCCTGCTCAATTTTGCATAATTTCTAATCATCTTTCTATTTTCTTTGCAGTCGCGGGCGCATGAGGGCCGAGAGTGCCCCCCGTTGATGGCTTGGGCATTGGCCCACAAGGGCAAGGCGTCGTCGACCGAGGTCGACTACAACCCGGAGGACGGGCCCGAGGCGTACAGCAACGCCACCGTCCACGCTCGCCTCCAGCAGTACACCGAGATGGCTAGGGAGAAGCACGGGCCAGAGTGGAACCCGAGCACCGAGGACCTTGATGGAGAGATCATCATGAGGATCGGTGGAGGTAAGAAGCATGGCCGGTACTGGATTGGAGACAGCACACTGGACACGGCCTCTACTCCCACCCTCTCTGAGATCCGAGCGAGGAGCTCGTCCTCAGCCCCGCCCAAACGCCCACGGCCAAGCGCTGCACAGATTCAGTTTGACCAATCCCAGGTTATTTCTGTTCTATTCATCGTTTCGTTGAGTTTGACATATGTTTGCTTTGCATTGTAACATTGGGATGACATATTGTAGGCCCAGCTACGGGAGGAGATGGAGGCGAAGCTCCAGGCACAGGAGGCGAAGTACCAGGCACAGCTGATGGAACAGCAGGCGAGGTATGATGCGAGGCTGCAGGAACAGCACGCAAGGATGCAGGAGGACTTGCAGCGGCAAATGCAGATGATGTTTCACCAGTGGCACAGTGGTGGGATGCAACCGCCGCCACTACCTCTTCCTCCTGTCGGCACTTCGAGTCCGAGTCAGGGCACTCCGGTGAGTCTATCTAAATCCTTGTAGTTTCATTTCTAACTTTCAATTATAATCTCGAATGCTTCACCTTGTATGCTTCTATCTGAAATCTTGTATTAATCATGTAATATCTTCTTCTTGCAGAATATATCCGCTGGATCCAACAATCAGCCGGTTTCCCCTTCCAATGCTTGGTCACCGTTCCCTCCTTATCCTCGCCCTCCTCCGATGTAGGTTGTAGTTGTATTTGTACTTTAATTGCATGAACCAACTAGTTGTGTTTGGGGATGTTAAGTTGAAACATTTCTATGTGTACTTGGAGACAAATATGTGTTTGTGATGGATTTCTATGTGTTTGTGGTGGTTTCTATGTGTTTGTGGTGATTTCTATGTGTTTGTGATGATATATATGTGTATGTGATGATGGTGAGCATATATGTATGATTTGGTGTGATTTTGGTCCAGGTTGCAGTGATTTTAAACATTTTATTGCAATCTGTCGATTTTTTTTGCCGAGTGCCTCAGATTTTTGCCGAGTGCCAAAACTGAGGCACTCGGCACATGTGCCATTGTTTGCCGAGTGCATGTGCCTGGCACTCGGCAAACTTAGGCCAGGCACTCGGCAAACAAAAAAAATATGCCGAGTGCCAGAGGCCTGGCACTCGGCAAATTTTTTTTGTTTGCCGAGTGCCTGGCGTCAGGGCACTCGGCAAACCCTTTTGACGGCCGTTTCCCTCTGTCTCGTTACTTTATTTTGCCGAGTGCCTTTTTGACACTCGGCAAAATCTTTGCCGAGTGCCCGACAAAAAGCACTCGGTAAACCCGGCTTTACCGAGAGCTGTTTGCCGTCCGGTGTTTGCCGAGTGCAAACTTTTTGCCGAGTGTAATACTGGCTTTGCCGAGTGTCAGATGCCTCTGACACTCGGCAAATAGGGGGTTTCCCGTAGTGATAGCCACCGCACGCCGCACCGGTGGCTCACACCACCTCCGCACCACCGCTAATTTCACCGTCATCACCATGGATTGTGTCGATCTATTCCCAGCCCATAATAGAAAGCAGCCAGCCACCCCTGGCCGGAAATGTCAGGAAAGCGCACTGCAAGCAAGGTCGATTGAAAGAGTTGTTGGGCACCTCCAAACGTGAAGGTTCGGTTGGTATAACACAGTTGTCCAAATAATAACAGTATATGACTCGTTAGATTATTCCCTCCACCCTTCCTCATGATTCTTGAATTGGCTTCTTGGCACTACTATTGACGGCAAAATTCTTGGAAGAGTTGCTGGCCATCTCCAAACGTGGAAATTCGGTTGGTATAACACAATTGTCCAAATAATAACAGTATATATGACTCGTGAGTTGATTCCCTCCGCCATTCCTCACGATTCGTGGGTTGGCTTCTTGGCACTATTGTCTATTGACGGCAAAAAAGTATTTGGAAAGAAATAAATTTATTTTAAATAAACGTGCAGCATGTGCTTCGTCACATTAGTTCAGTTGTCCTGCAGCCCCAGTTGCCACTAGCTGCCGGGAACTGAACCGAACTGCACCGCTGATAAACACACACAACCCAACCGCGACTCGATCAGGCCGCCATGGAAAACCTTATCTTCCTCCTCGGTCCCCACGCCCTGCTGTGTCCTTCGCTTCCCCTCGCCGCGGCATTGAACTCCAGGACTGACGCCACCCCGATTCCACGACGATCTGGACGTCGCGGCACTCGGCTGTCGATGTCCGCAGTGAATCATCTGATGGGGAAGACGCGTTCGACTGGCTGGACCAGTGGTACCCTTTCGCACCGCTGTGCGACCTCGACCTACGCGCGCCGCACGGGAAGATGGTGCTCGGGCTCAACGTCGTGGCCTGGCACGACCGCATCGCCGGCGAGTGGCGCGTGTTCGACGACGTCTGCCCGCACCGCCTCGCGCCGCTCTCCGAGGGACGAATCGACCACAAGGGCCGGCTCCAGTGCGCGTACCATGGCTGGTGCTACGGCGGCGCGGGAACCTGCAAGTTCATCCCCCAGGCCCCTGCACTCGGGCCCCCGGTACGATCTATCTATCTATCTATCTATTTACTCCTCCATTGATCTAGCTTCTCATTGATGGATTCTTGCTGTGCAGGTGCACAAGAACAGCAAGGCGTGTGTGGCATCGTACCCGTGCGTGGTGCAGAACAAGATGTGGTTCTACCCGAGGACAGAGGCCGAGTACAAGGACGTGCTGCAGATGAAACGGCCGCCGTATATTCCCGAGATCGACGGTCCTACTTCACCGCGTTCGGCATGAGGGATCTCCACTACGGGTACTAGTTTTGCGGACCTTGATGCGAAGTACTGTACACTGCACATTCCCTTCACAAACTCACCCGGTCTTGTTCCACCATCTTCCACGGCAGCTATGATATTTTGATAGAGAACATCATTGACCCTGCTCATGTACCGCACGCGCACAAGGGGCTGTTACCCAAGTCCTGCATGGTGGATAATGATGATCCCGAAAGATATGTCCCTGATCTGATTACGTTTAGCATATACAGCTTTGTTACCATTTCCGTGCTCGCCGCTAATAGGAAAGGTCCATTAATTCCTTCACAGTTGAGTATGATCAAGAAGGTGGGGAACCAATCAAGATGAAGATCCAGGAGGAAAGCGTAACAGGTTTCCTGTGTGCCCTCCCAGGAGGCAGCATCCGTTTCACGGCGCCGTGCACGTACCAAGGCACGACGGATAACAAAGTGGTATGCAGCACCCACTCTCTCGATCAGTCAGTGAAATCCAAGTTGCAAGGAAACCATGCTAATTAACATTTCTGCAGGCCACTGCTGGCAAGACAAAGCCTTGGCTCATGCTCGTGGCCTTGTGCATTCCGGTGGCTCCTGGGAGGAGCAGGATTATCTACGCGTTTCCATTTAACTCCGGGCCTTGGGTCTACAAGATCATGCCACGGTGGTTCATCCACTTGAACGACAAATAGTGTTTTGGATTCAGAACATTACCTCCTCCATTTAGAGGTGATTAGTGATTTTTTTTGTACCTTTTCGAACATCCAAATTCTTCTGCAGATCAACCTAATTACCACTCATTAATTATTATTGAAGCTATAATTAACTACATCAACAGTTAGTATAACCCAATTTTCTTTCTGTACTTACTGATTTCTTCGGCAGGAGCGCAAATATGCAGAGAAGGGCCTTGATAACTGGCGGGATGCTTGCTACGTACCCACTTCATCGGACAGAATGGTCGTCGCCTTCAGGAACTGGTTTAGGAAGTACTGCAAGAATCGGATTGGCTGGGTAACTTCACAGCCTAGTGAGCTGTCACCAGTACTTCCCAAGGATAGGCTCCTGGAGAGGAGATGATGTCTTATACTTCATTTAAACACCTTAAACTCTCTGTTTCAACATTTAAACACCTTAAACAGTGCAGTGCCAACATTATTATATGCTTCATTTTTATGATGGGTTCAACAGGTACTGGTCGCATGTCATCCAGTGCACGAGCTGCAGCGCTGCGCTGAAGGCCATGAAGGCGCTTGAGGCTGCCCTGAAGGTCGCGTCGGTCGCCGTCGTCGGGTTCCTCGTCGTCGCCAAGGGGACACTAGTAACGTCTACTGTTCAGAAAACCATGGTCGTGTCCGCGGCTGTGCTCTGCTTCGCAGCGTCCCGCTGGCTCGCAGATTTCATCGAGAAGAGCTTTTATTTCCAGGATTACGTCCACGCTGATCATTGATGCGTTCAGACGATCAGCTAGGTTCTTCCAAAGACACTGCAGTTTGCGGTACAAATGTCTCTTCATGTGTAAATGGACATGAATTTCATTCATAGATGGAGATGTACATATATAATTCACATTTGATGTCTGCTTATCCAAACTATGTTGGTCGATGTTTTATTTACATTTTCCTATGCAGACAGATGTGCTGCAATATCTGTAATAATTGGTTGTAGCATGTCTTCATTTTGAAGTGAAGGTTGTGACTTTTTATTCATAATTGAAAGAAGAAGATGGTATTAAAAAAGAATTTCATTAATATTGAAGCATATTACATCCTTTGATTACACAAGCATCCCAATCAACGCCAACTGCATTGATGGAAGACAAAAAACCTTAAAATTACCGCAAATTCCACCATCCAGGATCACCATCTCAGAAGGATATGACACGGAAGAAAAACCCTGATTTTAAACAACACTGCCATCTCACGGATGATATCTATTCGTTGTAAATTTATTTGGACACTGATGTCATGTGGATCCAACATTCTTGAAAATAAAGATGGCAGTCAAGCATCGTCGGAAAAAGAATAAAATAAAAAATAGGGGCCGTCTGGCCCTTACCTCGCACGTGAAACCTATCGCTGCCAAGTGCTGAATAGCATGCTTCCAACCGCAAAAGCCATGAATTGGCCCTAGGCGATCAAGCGACCGAGCAACAGGAAGATGAATTGCCCCGCTTCATTTCAAATATTTCCCCTATTTTTCGGTCGATACATACTATAAGGAATACAAATTATTTTAGTTTGTTTTTGAATTAAAATGTTGTTGTACACGCACTACCCAAGTGAATGTTTCACTACCGACATGCATCACCCTGAAGTATGAAGATTGGCTCAATTCACCCCCAAATGAACGTTTCATTTTCTTTCGTTTATATTTGCATGGGTTATATTTGAAGTTAAAATTTTATAGGATGGTAGATGACATCATATATACTCTATGTGCTAGATTTTTAGCCAGCAGCCGGGCCAAAGTCCAGCAGCCGAACATGCTGATTTTCTTGAATTATTCTATCTCACATGTCAATTTTGTATTCCACAAGCCCCGACATACAAAAATGCTACATTTTCCTTTTTGAATATTTCTCTAAGATTTGGTCTGATTTAGCCTATAATCTCACAAAAATATTACCCTCAAACAAGAGAAATTAAAAAGAAAATTTTCACTAAGGGGTGAATTAAGCCAATCTAGAAACTTGGAGTGAACAATGAAGGTGCTTGAGTGTAGTAAAGTGCACTTTTTCTTATATTATTTAAAATCCGAACCACGCAAAGCTAACTGAGGAGGGTTCACTCGGTACCCTAAAATCTTTTGACACTTTAAGCACCTGTGATCAAAAAGGGGCGTTCAAATATTAGAAAAATGGATCATACTGAAGTTGTGATATTTGGGTGGCCAGTTCAGCAATAGGCTTGAAGCTTTGAACCCATTGCTGGAACTTAGAGCTGTAACAGTAGCTACGACAGTACAGAATTTACAGATGGACACAGATAATGAATAGTTAAAGATTTGAAGATCGTTTAGCTGTCCATAACAGGATGCTCTGTTCTCTCTGTTTCTCGCGGTCGCAGGTCATGTTCTAGTCCAACAAAATCAGAGGGGAATTGACATCGAAACCAACATTAATAAGGGGAATTTCATCGTAGCACTCCCGTTTTATGGTGTGGGCTCATGTGGGAACAAGAAACTCCGCGCAGTCCTCCCCCATTCCCAGCTCCAAGACAGCCGCCATGGCCACAATGATGACGCCCGCGACAACGACAGCAATGGCGGCGAACCACCCAACCCTGGCACCCCCCATCCGCTTCCCTTCGTCCCCTTTTCTGGCGTGTTTAGTGGCGATGATGACGTCTCCCGCCGCCGGCAAGAACGAGGACTCTGTGGCGGCGGTCCTCGTCGAGTAGCCGCCGCAGAGGACGGCGCAGTGGCAGGGACAGGAGCACGAGGAGGCCGAGGACATGGAGTACGCCACCTCAACGGAGCAGACGCTGGACGCGTCTTCTTCGTGGCGACGAAATTGATCGCCGCTCCCTCGTTCGACGACCGTGACGGCGCCGTCGCTGTCGGTGCTGCTGCTGCCGCCGCCGCTGCCGTCGTCTGGGCGAGCAGCGGAGGAAAGCGTAGAGGTCGTCGGGCGCCGCCGCGGTGACGGTGGAGGACGGCGTGGCGGTGGCCGAGCGGCTTCGACGGTGATGGCCCGGGTCGCCGGAGCGGCGGCTGGTCTTGTAGGCGTCCCAGTCCCGCTCCAGGTCCCGCACAGCCGCGTCTCCAGGCGGCCGCCGTCGCGGCGAGGGCTTCGGAGCGCGCTCGTGGCGGTGCTGCAGGTGCTCATGGCCGCGCAGATCTGAACGAGGGAGGGCGTGCGTGCGGGGCGAGGAGAGGTGGGCGATGGTGCGGGAGGGAGCGAGGCTGCTGAAATAGAGGGGATGTGGATGCGGCGACTGCGACAACCGCTTGCACGATCGCCCGGGACGCGCGGCACCTTCGAAATTCGAAATGGATGTGAACGTGCAAGCGGCTCAGACGGGGAACGGTTTTCTGGAGTGCGCAATTCAGCTTGGAGCCTTGGACATCGAGTGTTTTTTTTTTTTTTTTTTTTTTTTTTTTTTTTTTTTTTTTTTTTTTTTTGAGATGTAAACAAGTTCCATTAATCACGAGCCGCCAAATCGTCGGCAACCAAATAAAAAATACCAGGTGGGAGACTTTCCAACATGGGATCGTCCTCTTGATCACATTCTTCACCTAGAGTTGCTAAAGCATGAGCAACTCTGCTACAATCCTGAGGGACATGACATGAGCTACCGAAGAACTAATGAAGTTCAGAGCTAGCAATTCCTTCATCTCAATGATCAGGCTGCCAGAGGCCGATAGGTCATAAACTTCAGAATTTGCAGCCTGCTTAACCAACAAAGCATCAGTTTCAATCATTATATGCCCAGCACAGCACCTACATCAGTTCCTGCCTGTATGCCGTGAAGACATGCTACAACTTCAGCTTGAAAGGAGTCGAGCAAATGATCAACCCTTCCCCGCCCAGCAGTGACCACATCTCCATCAGAGTCTCTTATTATGAACCCCCAGCCACCTGAATTGTCATGTGGATTAAAAGCAGCATCACGATTAAGGGTGCGTTTGGTACAGCTCCAGATTCATCGAGAATCAGAAACGTTTCAGATTCAACCCAGAAATGTTTCACAACTTGAAACAGAATCATTTCAGAAACCGTTTGGATAGTTTTCTGGTTTTGGATTCAAGAAAGAGAGGACGAGGATCAAAATGACTCTTTTACCCTTGGGTGAACTATGTTGTTTCTGCCACATTATGGTTAAAAAATACATGTCAAAATTAGTTTAGAAAAATAAAAAGAAATTATTTGATGAGCTCATCATACAAAATACATGCCACAATTAATTTAAAAGAAAAGAAAAGAAAAGAAATTGTATCTAATGGGCTCATCACACAAGTGCCCACTAGGCCCATCCAGCATACCCACCACCAGCCAGCCCACCACCACGTCTATCGCTAGGTCGTCTTCTTCCTCCGAACGAACACAGAGAAACAGGGAAGAGAGAGAAAGGTAGAGATTGGGATCGATTGGCAGTGCTCACGCTATTAATCAGAGGGGGATAATTGGGGGAAATGATCTACGAACTAAGATCAATCCATTTTTTAGGCCGGATTTGAAGTAGAAAATCGAGCGGCGCTCCGTCCGGCGGCTGACGGATGAATGGAGTCGAATCAGACAGGGGCAAAGGAGTAATAGGAACAGCGAATCAGAACGAATCGCTGCGGAACACCGATTTGGGTGATTCAGTGGAGTAGTTCATTTTCACGAAACGTTTCACTCCGATTCTCCTTCGAAACGATTCATCTTTTTTTTCTGTTTGGCACCGTTTCACCCGATTCACGACAGAATCCGAAACGATTCTGCTAGCCAAACGCACCCTAACTTTCAACACATCTTCCGGTGGTTTGGACCAGACTTGCTTTCCTCTGACTTGCATGTTACTAGGTTGAGATAGAAAGTTCAGAATTTCAGAGGTATAAGACTGAATGTTTACTGCTAGAATATTTTCAGGTCTCCTTCCTTTTCCTTCCCTAACTCGGTTTCTTTCAGTCCACCAAGTCCGTAGAAGAACAACTATCTTGATTTGGATTTCCTCCCTTTCCTTCAAAGTATACTCAATGACCTATTCGGCTGTCTGCATCTCTGCCAAAACCTCACGGTCCTCCCTCAATTGCAATGCATTCCAGGATTCCACAACCCTCGCACATGCTTGCACTTGAAAAAAAGATGAGCACCGTCTTCATCTAGTCGCTGGCACACAACACATTTTGTGTCAATTTTCATACGACGCCCGCTTTAGGTTCATTCTTAAAGGATGACCAGATTCTTTTCCACATACAATCTGCATCTGTCCTCTCTGTATTGGACGTTGATCCCGGGGGGCAGCGCATGGACTGAATAATATCAGCCCTGCATACCTTATAAGCGCTTTTAACTGAAAATCTCCCATGTTTGTCATAGTGCCAAGCAATGAACTTTTGCCTTCCTTCATGAACAGGCAAAGCTAACATCACTCGTCCTCACAGAAAATTTCCCGAACCATTTCTCTATCCCAGTCACCTGTAACCGGGTTGATGAGTTCTGAAACCTGGGTCACTAGTACTGAATTTCTTGGAGTAATTGGTCGTCTTGCACCATCTGTTAGGAGCCATAGGTCAGACCAGATATTAATACCCTCTCCATTTCCAATTCTCCCCACAATGCCTTTCTTCAGAAGCTCGATACCTTTCAAGATGCTCCTCCACGTGTATGAAATGCCATTCTTTGGGACAGCGTCGAGACACGACATATTTAGAAAGTACTTCACTTTTAGAACTCTAGCACGCAATGAATCCGGGTCCTGGACTAGCCTCCACCCCTGCTTTGATAACATAGCCTGATTAAAAGCATAAATATCTCTAAATCCGAGTCCTCCTTCACTCTTCGGTAATATCATTTTCTCCCAGCTGAGCCAATGAATCTTATGCTTTCCCTCTTGTTGGTTCCACCAACAAGTTATAGTTAAATCAAAACAGCCCATAGAGAAAGTAGGGATTGCTTGTGCGACTGCCTTGATCATTATCTCTTCCCAGCCCATGACAATGTCTTCTCCTTCCATCCCTGAATACGCTGCCAGACATGATCTTTTAAATATGCAAAAACCTTTGTCTTCGATTGACCCACAAACACCGGGAGGCCCAAGTATTTTTCATTCATGGTCTCCTTCTCCACGTGGAGAATATCTCTCACTTCCTGTTTGTGCTGTGCATGAGTATTTCTGCTGAAAAGTACAGCAGACTTTGCCTTGTTTATCATTTGTCCAGAACACTGCTCATACAAATTGAGTATACTCTTAAACTGCATAGCATTCTCCCCATTTGCACGAATCAAGATTAAGGAATCATCGGCAAATAGAAGGTGAGAAATACTAGGAGCAGATGGACAAACTTTGGCACCATAAATCGAGCCCTCTGCCTCAGCTTTGTTCAGTAAAACAGAGAAACCTTCAGCTCACAACAAAAACAAATAAGGGTGATAACGGATCCACTGATGCAACCCTCTCTCTGGCTAAAAACTTTGTCATAGAACATCATTCACTTTAACACTGTAAGTTACTGAGGTTACACATTTCATGATTAGCTCAATCCATCTATCATTAAAACCCATACGTGCCATCATATCATGTAGAAAAATCCACTCTACATGATCATAAGCTTTACTCATATCTAACTTTATTGCTGCATAACCCGAATCTCCTTCCCTTTTATTTCTCAGAAAATGTGTCAATTCATAAGCTATAAGAATATTATCTGAGATTAATCTCCCCGGAACAAAAGCACTTTGGGGTAGGAGAAATAATTTCTAGGAGAACTAACTTGAGTCTATTTGCTAGTACCTTTGAGACAATCTTGTACAGGACATTACATAAACTAATTGGCCTCAAATCAGTCACCCTTTCCAAAATCTGGGACTTTTGGGATGAGGGCGATTACAGTTTCATTCCAATGTTCAGGCATGGGCCCCCCGTTCAGCACGTGCAGCGCTTCAGATGTTACTTGTTCGCCCAGAAATTCCCACGAACTCTTGTAGAAAACCGACGGTAAACCCGTCGGGTCCAGGGGCCTTCAAGTCCCCAATAGATTCCAGCGCACATTTCACCTCTTCTGGTGTGAATTCCTTCAGAAGACCTTCATTCATTTGAGGTGTGACCCTCGGCTCAACTCCCTCTCCACCCATCAACAATTACCGTGGTGCCGTGCGTTTCGGTTCACGGTCGTACGTGACGCGTGCAACCGCTACACCAGTCGCGAGTGTTCGATAGTTTCATACATAGGAATGTAGTAAAAAAACAAAGCTAATGACAAATTAGCAACATATACGCGCTGGTCCTCTGGACCTCTACCCATTTGGCGCATAAAACTACGTGACCATCTTGTTGGTAAAGTATTCATGAGAATTCGTTTATCCGGTGCCATATTCGTTGAACAAATAGTAAAATCATATAGAATCATCTGTTTTTGTGTTTGTTGAACACATAGTATCAACCGGTGTTTTCATTGTTGCTATACTCTGTTTGGATCGAGGGAATTTGTTTGTTGTTTGTTTTTCTACTTGCGAGGAATGTCCGGTCAGGGAAACCCAGCACATGATATCAAAAAGTTATACTATTTTTTTGTCTCAATCTTACAGAAATGTACCTTTTGCAGGAAGTAGAGATGAAAACAGACGGGAACGAGTGGAAAAACACCCCAACCTTTTAGTTTCTTTATCTTTTCCACTGGACGGAAACGAAACGGGACAGCCGGGAACGAAAACGATCACGGGCACAACGGGAATACGAAAACTAACAAAAACGGACGAAAGCATGCCGGTAACGGTTGGATTCTGGGAGTTTATGCGAGAATGCCAACAAGACATTCACACATAACAGCAACAAGAAGTTTGCACATAGCAGCATCAACAAAGCACATAACGGGCAACAACAAATCACTGACAATGTCACAAGAGTTCTCGGTTCTCAAGCCATTGCCAACAGCTAGACCAGCACATGTTAACAGCCAAGTTCACTAGACATTACGATCAAGTTCTCAACCGACTGAGAGAAGACAAACCACCCAGATCAGACCAGTCGACCAGACCAAGTTCTCGACCAAAAGGCAACCCAGAGCAGTTTGCTAGTCTAGCACGAAATGGACGATTCAATTTACAATAACAGGACAGCGAACCACAACACACGAAGCTGCTGCGAGGAACGTGGCGAGAGGGCACGGAGACGGCGAGGATCTGGGCGCGAGATGAGGTAACTCAGGGAAGTGACAAGCGAGCGACTGTCGAGTCGATGAGGTTTGCCTGAGTTGGGCTGGGGTGATGGGCTATTGATTACTGGACTACAACCAAATGGGGGGTGAAAACGGGATCAAAACAGGAATATCCCAGCCCAAAACGGGATACCACAAATGCGGGCACGAAACACCTCTAAGGCCCCCTTTAGTAGGGTTGTGGCTGTGCGCTGGCTTCGGCTGTGGTTGTGGCTTCTCTGAAAAAACGGTTGTGCCGGCTTTGTCTGTGGTTGTGCCTAAGACGTTTGGCAAAATGGCTTTGCCTGCAGCTTCTCTTTATTATTAGGGACAAATATGTAAAGAAGAGGGCGTGTTAAGGAGAAGAAGCCGGTGAAGTTACCATTTTATGTGGCTTCAGGCTTCATCTTATTTTTGGATACGACTTCCTCCTTTTTTTAAAGAGAAGCACCTGAGGAAGCATCCCTTTTGGTTGGAAAACACGTGAAGCCCTTGAAGCGTTGGAAAAGCCCTACCAAAGAGGCCCTAACAGTTTTCGCTCCCATCCTAAAAAAAAAACAGTTTTCGCTCCCGTTTTTCTCTCGTTCCCGTCCGTTATTATTTCAGTCTCGGAAATACAAAAACAATCAGGAGAAATATGGTAACAGGTGCCAGACTCCCGTCCCATTTTCATCCCTAGCAGCAAGTGTGTCTTTTTAACCAACATAATCGTGTTGGTTTAGAAGAAACCGTTGTCTTCGGCAGAGCCGGCCCTGATATTTTGGTGGCCCGGTACGAGATGAAAAATGGAGGCCCCCATTGACCTTAAATACAAAATAAGATAATCTATCAATTGCAAACTATTTTACTTTAATCATCATGAAGATTCGTTAACATTTGAATAGGTATCAATATGACTCATAAACTACTACGAAAGGCTGCCCTCAAAAAAACAATTACTACAAAATGGCCAATATATAGATCACTCGAAGCAACTTATTATGAATATCACATTTATGTGATTCACTGGTCTCCTCCATACGATTCTTCTTTCTCCTTTTCGTAGTGCCGGATGCATGTTTTCTCATCCTACAAATTGAAAAGAAACCATCACGGAATGAAATTGGTTTAATCCAATCAAATTGATTTAGCAAGAATGTTACAATCGAATTTAGGGATGGGGATTTCTAACCTTGAGAGATAAAGGGCGAGAAGCGAGATCGGTGACGACGATCAACCTTAGTCCTTGAGTTGTCAAAACTGATGGACGAAGCGCGAGCAATGGTCAGGCGATGTTGAGGATGTGAGCCGTCGTTAGAAGATCAAGCGACGATTCGTCTTCTATACTTGAATACATGTACGCAAGTGCAAGTGCAAGTGCAAACCAAACGACGCCCCAGTGGGCTTCGGCCTTTTTTTATTTTAGCCTGGCTGGAGCCTGGAAATTCTGAATAGAACAGTTCATGCACGTATTGGTCCAAGACTTTACTAAGATACCTAGTACAGAAACGTTCAGATCGGGGCCCCTTGGTTTTTGGTGGCCCGGTGCGGCTGCACCGTTTGCACCGGCCAGGGCCGGTGGGCCGGGCCTGGTCTTCTGATTCTGTTGTTCACAGGGTTGTGCGATCAAATACCTTTTTGCATGTTGTGAGCCTTTCGCCGATTAAACAAAACAGAGATTCCAGTGCTTCTCGGTTTGAAGATATGACGTGGCAACTTTACTTGAATAAAGGCAGAAGGGAAGAACTTCGAGAAACAATTGAAGTTGACTTGAGAAAGATATCACTAGAAGCAAGCGACGCTGACCTTACTTTGACACCGCAGCTTGAGGCTTTACTAAAGGAAACAGCCAAAAAGGCATTAATCGTTGATTGATTCTCTTACAACACGAAGACGTATACCAGGAAGGTCAGGTGCATCCTTCTTCTCTAGCATCTCAGTGATGATATTCGTTTCTAGCTGATTGGTTTGGGTGTGATTGCTAAACTCTGTGTGTTGTGTTCGTGGAGGCACCATTTTGAAATGTGGCATCATTTGGTGATCGGATGGAATGTGATATGTGGCATCATTTAGTTTATGTCATGTATATCTGACTCATTTATGTATTTAACAAATAGACTTAAATTTGACATATGTTTATGACGATGAAGCATAGACCAAAGTGGGTCTGGACTGATATGTGACGAATTAATTGGACCTCAAATGGCCCCAACCCAGCCAGACAAATGCTCACGACCGGACATAAGTTATGGGCTGGATGACGATTTGTGACGAAACGAACATGGATAAAAAACGGACCGGCCCATTAATAGTAAGGCCCAAAAAAATGGGCTCGGCTCAACAAGATACGAGCCAGATTTCAAAGACATGTGGACCAATAAAATGTGGAACAAAAAGAGGACGACACATAGACCAATAGAAATGGAGAAATTTGCTATTTTGCCCACGGCTTCGGTGGGCTTCGTTATAATACCCACTCAACATTGGGTGTCGTTAAAATGCCCGTCACTACGTTGTACCAACCGCTATAATGCCCACGGACAACTTTTCGGATGAAACTGCCCTCATCTTCTTCCTCACCCAAGCCAACTCCATTGCCGCCTTGCCGGCCAATATTAGAGCTCGTCACCTTCCTCTTCGTCTTCGCCGCCTGCTCCCTCTCCCTCCCGTTCCCTTCCTCCTCTTCCATGTCGTCGTCATCGCGGCACTAGGACGACGCACGGATAACTTTTTGGACGAAAGTGCCCTCATCTTCTTCCTCACCCAAGCCAACTCCATTGCCGGCCATTAGAGCTCGTCGCCTTCCACTTCGTCTTCGCCGCCTGCTCCCTCTCCCTCCCGTTCCCTTCCTCCTCTTCCATGTCGTCGTCATCGCGGCACTAGGACGACGTCCAACACGACGCCGCAGCAGACCACCGACGAGATTGCCGTCTCCCTCCGCGCAGCCGCACTCTCGAGCTCAAGTCGGGCATGACAGCTTGGTCAGGGGACGTGCGGCAGCGGCAATTCCAGATCCCATACCTCCATCCCATTCGTGAATCCATCGATTCCAACAATCTGCTGCTACTGAAACTTGCAACGGACTTGATCCTTGTTTCTTTCTGTTACCCGAACAAGAGTTTATCCAGCAAGTATGTAGTATACATGCTTTGTTTGTAAATTTGCTGCCTACCGAATTTCAATCCCTGAAAAACAAGCATCAGTTCGCTTGCCAACCAAACCGAATCGGAGGTTCGTTTTCCCTTCTCCATGCATGTGCTTTGAGGCTCAAATCAATCCATGGCCTTCAGCAAGCACAACACGCACTGCTACAGAAAGGAGCTTTAGCGACGGGTTTTTTGGCCTTTTAGCGACGGAAAAACACACGTCGCTAGTAATACGTCGCTAATGGGTGCAGTTTAGCGACGGGTTTTCAGACGTCGGTAATAATAACTCAGCGACGGTTTCCTCCTTCGTCTGAAATACTACTACAGACGTCTTTACTAAAACCCGTCGCTGGTGGCACAAGCGACGTCACTCAGAAACCCGTCGCTGGGCAGCAATGACGTCACTAAGAAACCCGTCGCTGCTGGTGGATAAAAAGCAAAAAAAAAAAAATATTGCCATGGTTTATTTATCATATATCTTTTGTCCCATCTCCACTAATTAGCAAATGACAAAAAGTACAATAACCATAATGAAAAAATATTTTCCTTCCCAAATACAAGTTATACAATTTACAATGCCACATTCATCCACATGAACAGATCCACCAATCATACATATTCTGCCAGAAAAAAAGAAGCAAAAACTGACATACCATCTTTACAAAAAGATGGGTGTTCCATCCACATACATGCTATTCACAGATTTTGCTTCAATTATAGTTGAACATCTAATCTATACAAGATCCCCTCACCTTTGCTCAGCTTCCTAAACGAAATCTTCTGAAGACATAGCTGTTGTAACAAAAAGAAATTCTTTTAGAAAACAAACAAAAAAGTTTATGTTGGATAAACTGAACAACTAGTGCTGATGTTTATTTTGGACTCGAGATTTTCTCAGATGGGGAAAAGCAAGCATTCGAGACCAAATCATGGAGGCTACCAACTCAAACTTAAATCGGTATCAAAATGCTCAGCACAAATCCACAGGTCAATCGGACAAAAGTCTTACCAGGATGATGTTGTGGGAACTGGGATGGCACCGCGAGGGTGCTGGGGAGCCCGGCGTCGGAGTTGCTAGTCCCGGAGGATGACGGCGAGGAGGCATGGGCTCTGGCTGCGCCGCCATAGAAGCCAGATTTCGCAGCCGTCGTGCGGCCATGACGTACCTCCTCCCTCCATGCGCCACAGCGCACCACGAGCCACTGCCGCTAGCCCCATGAGCACGCCCTTCCGTCCTGCATCGGATCCAGCCCGCGCGGCGCATCCGCCTTTAGGGCTCGTTCGGCAGCATCAGTTTTCGTTCTGTGCTGAATGGTTCCGACAGCAGGAACGAGTGAATCCACTTGTGTCACTCATTCCTGCTTTCACTCGTTCCTGCTCAAACTTTCATTCCTGGCCTGCTGTTCGATTGGCAGAGTATGAATCAAGCCAGGACGTGGCCCAGGAACTTCACTATTTTACATCTCAAATTAATATAGCAGCAGCCAAAATTGTATAGAATCAATCATGTGCAAAATAATACAGCAAAACGTGCGTACATTGGAATCCATTTGATCAAGCAAATAATACAGATTATTTGATAAGGCTCACGATCTGCCATGAGTAATAAACAGATACCAGTTTGGAATCATTTGGTCAAGCAAATACACGCAACATGACATCTTACATGGAAGTGCAAACGAAAGAACAGGGTCAGTGAAGCACACACATGACCACAATAGAAAGAACAAAAATGAAGATAGACTAGCCGATAGCAAGTGAATGTTCAGTGACTAGTGTTAACTTCAAATGAAAGTACATAATAGCAAGTGAATGGTTGAGCAGAGTTGGAAACTTCAGTATTTTGGTGCTCCATCCAACACTATGTCTCCCTGCAAAACCAGTTTCAGATGCAGCATCAGTGAGGTTGCAAATCAGCTCTCTACAAAGATTAATTAACCGAGAGATACTAGGCATCAATTAACCTAACTGAGAGATTAACTAGGCATGCAAAGAAGTTTTTACCAGCTTCATAAACTGAACTAACAGGTGTTCACTAAAATGCAGAACAATTCTCAGACCAAGTGCCAGACTAAAATGCAGAACAGTTCAGTGACTTCTATTATTTATTATAGGACATGAAAAGTGCCAGATGCACAAAACAAACAGACCAAGTTCAGAAGATAGTGGTCTTGGCTGATACAAGTTAACAGGGATAGTGATGCAGACAAGGTTAGTTTCAAAATACCTTCTAGGCCATTTCTTCCCTTAGCCAAATAAGTGCAGCTTCCTGATCTTCCTCATAAGAAGACATAAAAATCTCTCGGTTTATGTCACTTTTGAAGACAGTATATGCCTTTGCCTTCTCTACTTTTGTCACATCCATAGTGTTCAACGCCGAAACGCACCTCTTGACGGAGAAATCATCACCTTGAGCTTTCTCTTTCGCTAGCTGACATTGAGCTTGCTCCTTTTCCTTCTCTTTTGCTAGCTGTGCAGACTCATCCTCTGCTTGCTTGGTCCTCATTTCAAGATACCTCTCCATCATGCTCTCAACATTTGGCTTCCTAGTCTTCTTTTCTTCCTTTTCTTGCTTCCTCTTCGCTATGGCAGCCAATCTTCTTTCCTTTTCACTTACAACCTTTTCAGCTTCAACCTCTTCCTCCGTAGCTCTTCTTTGAGTTTGAGTCTCATCATGTCTTGCATCAAGTGTAGGATCTTGTTCCAGCACCATGATATCTTCTTCCAAGTCATCTTCCAACTCTGGAATTAGCTTCAGGGGTTCCTCCTCTTCCAACTCATCAAGAGAAGTGCAATTGAAGTTTCCTTCTGCAAGATTACCTACACAAGAACAACATGCTCAAAGTGAGAAACAACATACAGTGATGAGAAACAATATGCTCAAAGTGAGAAACAACATGCAAAGATTAGAACTTACCATCGTGCAACTCGCCTAAGGCATCATACAATGGAAATGTGGCCTTGTTATTGCGAAACTTTTTGATCTTTGGGAATGTCTGCAAATGCAAAGAAAAATTTGTTAAGGCATCAAATTACTCTAAGCCATTACACAAAACATTTAAGTAATCTTTACGAAGGAACTTACAACTTCCAAGTTGGCCCACATAGATGATGATCCCTCAACCATATTTCTCTTCTCGTTCCAATGAGACCCACTTTGTTGGCGTGCTGCTTTGAGCATCTTGTAATCCCTTTTTAGTTGACCTTCTTTTTCCTGAACTTGACTTTTGCTGAATGAAACATACTTGTTCCTTAAGTGAAACTCCTTCACCATTCTATTCCAGCATTCTGAATTCCATCCGTTATCTCCCCTAGAGTCTTTGTACTCGTGAAGGATTTCAACAAGCGACTTCTCCAACTCTGGATTCCAAACTGCTCTTTGTTTAACTACAAAAACAATGGTCCATCATTTACATATGTAATAAATATACACTGTCATGAGTAGTGAGAAATCATGAATGAACAATAAATAACATACCGAACTTAGGTGAGCTTCCATTCTTTTTTGTATGTCGACTCTGTGGAGAAGCTTTCTTCATGCTACTAGTACTTAGTGCAGATAGCATCATCCTACCAAACTTCGGTGATCCTCTGGACAGCATACTATGTTTTGGGGAACCCTTTCCCATCATAGCTGAGAGAATATTTGTAACATTATTCAATTATTACAGTTAGTGAGAAGAAGAATAAAAGGTCTAACATTATTACATGTTGCTGGTAACATATTCAATTATTACAGCTCATGAGAACAAAAAGAAAAGGCCTAACATTACATGTTGCTGCTAACATTATTCAATTATTACAGCTCATGAAAAAAAGGGAAAAATCCAAATGTTGGCTAATTTATATGTTGCTGATACTGAACCCACATCTCTTGCGCAATAGAGTCTCTTAATGCGTTGCCTTCAGCCGTACTTGCTTCATTGGACTGATCACCACTTGGCAAATCAACAAAGTTTGTTGGGTCGATGTTATCTGGCTGATCATCCAACCACTCCTCATCTCCATTCATTTCCTTGATTAGATTGTGAAATATAGCAGCTGCAATGGGTAACTTCACCTGATTCTTCAACTTGTGGAATGTTGCGACTTTAAGAATAGGGAAGCGCTTCTTAAGCACCCCTAAAGTCCTTTCCACGTGGTTCCTTAGTAGCGCGTGGCGATGATTGAACAACTCTCTTGCATTTTGTGGTCTTCGGTGTCCAGCCCCAAACTCTTTTAAGTGATACCTAACTCCTCGATATGGTGTTAGGTAAGATGAGGTGTTTGCGTAGCCACCGTCGGCAAGATAAAACTTGCCTGGAGGCACTTCGAATCCTTTGCTCCTAGCAAAATTCAACACTCTTGAATCTGTGGCAGATCCCTCCCATCCACTAGAAACGTATGTGATGTTTAGGTCAAAATCACACGCCACCATGATATTTATGCTCAATGTTCCCTTTCTATTTCTAAAAGGTGCTGCTTTATCAGAGGCAATTGTAATAGGAATGTGGGTGCCGTCAATGGCACCAAGGCAGTTCTTGAAGAATGGATAGTATCTAGGATTTTCAGCTATCTTTGGATGGACTTGGTTAGGATTAGGCGGCTTGAGGAACTCGCGAGCAAGACGAGGAAGAACATACTTGAAGAAGTGGTTTATGTGTTGGTGATATGTGTCATTACTATGGTGGAAGGTTATCTGAAGGTCTTGGTATGAAGAGTTACGGCTGAGCATGTAAAGAAAGAATCCAAGCTTTTCCTCAACCTTGATTCTTGTATCAAGGATAAGTTTGTTTCTTCTGAGGTAGTCGGCCAAGTAGTTGAAGATCCAAGGTTCCATTCTAAAAGCTACCAAACAGTTCTTCTCATGTCCTGTCAACAACCGATGGACCACTACCTCGCCTGATTCTTCAGGAGTATGACGTTGTTTCTTTTCCCCTCCTCTCCTAGAACTCAAAAGAGAAAGGGCAGGGAAAAGAAACAACATCATGTCATCATCCTCTTCGTCCCTCCTCTTTCTTACACGGTCTCTCAATGACATATCCATTTGAGAACTATATCATACATATAAAAGAGAAGAGAAGAGAACATGTATTAAAGACATGGCAGTAGTAATATTGTTAAAGAAGGGAGCATACTGTGCATTTCTTAGAATTTTAGGATGCAGAGATTAAGCAAAATAATTAAGGATTACAGTTAGCATGAAAATATTTCTAACATGACCAGAAAAAGGTAGGTATCCAGTACTTACTGAGTTAGCATTTTTATTGCTTAGATACAAATGTGAAGAGCACAACAATGTTGGCTCCATAACTGCCAGAGCTCTTATGCTTAGATACAAAAAAAAAGGCTAACTGAACTAGCCATCTGCTCATGAATTCACTACCAGAACTGCACCCTAATTCATTTTCTCACCAATTCATTACCAAGCATTTGCCACCCTAAGCATTTGCACAACCATTTAAACAATACCATAGAGTGAACAAAAATTCACAAGCTTAAAAGTACCTTTTGGAGTAAGTACCGGGTCCCAAGAGGGCGGAGGCTCGTCTTCACCAATCCTAGGAACTGCTGGGACAATCTGAAAAAAGAAGTGGTAAATGTATTCAGCTATAGATGTCCATGCCAAATTGACATAGCATTTCAGTATTAACGAACTACCATAATGACAAGATTTCTGAAATGACCATCAACCACATAACTTCAGATCAATGAGTGAAATCAATTTACAAAAATGAGCGTGTTAATTAGGCACAGCAGCGTCATTTCTCCTTCTTGCTTAGATGTTGGAATTTTAGGAATCCTTACATATGTGTGGGAGCCTAAATTCAGTCATACTGGAACATTCAGAATTTTAATCCCAGCTTGTGATAAATCTGACGTCCTGCTAGCTATACAATCAACTTACGCAAGGTGGTCCTAGGTAACTAGATCTCCACGGCTGTATCAGGTCAACTTTCGGTGTCTTAGAGATAATTCTTCAACACAATCGTGAGTCGCAGAATAATTTAGAGTAGCTAAAACGTATTGGAATGAGGTTAACCACTAGGACTGCGCGCATCCCAATAGTCGATCAACAGCTAGTATTTGGCAGCAGCTGCGGCAAGAGAGTAAGGGAAGCAAGGAAGCTACTGCAAGTTCCACGCCTGTTCCTTGGACTGCGGCCGGCGCACGACGGCGATGCCGTCCGGGAGCAGCAGCAGCGCGCCGGGCAAGCCACGACCTCAAGATCCGAAATACCTAGTGCGAGGGAGAGGAGGGGAAGAGGAAGAGAGGCGATTACCGGCGAGAAGAGAGGACGTCGGGTGTAGGAAGGTTGTGTCGCCGTGGTGGCCGTCGTCGCCGTGGTGGCCGTCGTCGCCACAGCCTCGTCGCCCCCGCAGCGCCGCCGGCTCGAGTCGCGCCGCAACAGATGGAGGAACGGAGCCACGAGGTGAGAGTCGGGTCTTCTTTCCGGGTCTTGGACGGGCGACGCCAGCCGGAATGGGCCTTGTTTCAAAACAGGCCGCATCTAACCGAACGCAGATTCCGGCCTGCTTCCGGATTCAAGACGGGCCAGAAAATTCCTGCCGGAACAAACCCATTCCGGGGCCCGTTTTAGCTAACCGAACGAGCCCTTAACCGGCACCAGATTCGCCGGGCGAGAGAGAGAGAGAGAGAGAGAGAGAGAGGCGGCGGCGAGGGGAGCGTGCTGCGTTTAGGGTTCGGGGAGGGAGGGGAGTCGTGTTATAAGTGGCGACTGGCTCGCGAATGGGCCCGTAACGGGCTTTATGTTCTGGGCTCCTCTCCTGGCTTTGCGTTTATATTTTTTTACGCTGAAAAAAAATCCATCGACGTGGATAAGCCTTCTCCTTTCCGTCGCAAACTGATGTGGCCAAGCCGCCAAGCGCCTCGCTGGACGCCGCCGCCGCGTGCTCGCTGGACGCCGCCTCGCCGCATGGGCACTTGTTGGACGCCGCCTCGCCGCGCACGCTGGACGACACCACCTCGCCGCGCTCCCTCGCTGGAGCCTGGAACCTCTGCCGGTGCTCTACGACCCTTGCCGAGCCTCTGCTCCACTGCAGCTCTCCGTTGCCCGTGGTGGCATCGGCCCCAGGAGCCTAGCGACGGGTTCCAATGAACGTCGCTACTTGGGACTTGTAGCGACGGGTTTTGCTGCAGCATCGAAGGAACCTAGCGACGGGTTTCAGTCACCGTCTGTTGAACTGAAAACTGAGCGACGGTGTTTCATCACCCGTCTTAAACAGCAAAATAGTAGCGACGGTAAAATATTTAGCGACGGGTTTGGGGTAAAACCCGTCTGTAATTTTTTGATATATAGCGACGGTATTTTACGCAATGTACTTAGCGACGGGGTTTTGAAGTTATCTTGAAGTTTAGCGACGGGTTTCCAAATTTCGTCGCTAATTTACGCGTCGCTGAAGCCTGGTTCTGTGGCAGTGACGTCATTTCCATGTCGGAGGGGAGGTGCGACTTGAGCGCGATCTGATTAGCCGGGGAGAGCTGCGGCCATAGCGGCGCCAAAGGGGGCCGCAGCGCTGTTGGAGGAGTCGGAGGAGGGGGACGGGGACAGGAGATTGCCAAGGACGACAATGGAGTGGAGGTCGCCGGTCGACAAGCAGGTTTGGCCAATGACGAGTCCACTGAGATGAGGATGGAAACGACGCTGGTCCACTCGAGTCTGCTGAGAAGCTCTTCTTCTACCTCGGATTGGCCGGCAATGGAGGTGGCGGCGGGATTGGTGGAAAATGAGATGCTGACATGAGAAAGAAGAAAGACAAGGGCAATTTGGTCTCGTGGGCATTATAGCGGTGGGTACAATAGTAGTAGGTTAAATTATTTACGAGAGTCATTAGGTTTTTATTAAAAAGGTCTTTGGAGGACCAAATCGTTTGCTCAAAAAGTCAATGTAGTCAAGTTAACTTCTCTATATAAAGAGAGAGAACTTTATCAATAAAAGCAAGAAACAATTAAGAGGTAAAACCTGGAATCCTCTCTCTCTCTCTCTCTCTCTCTCTCTCTCGCCCCCCCCCCCCCCCCCTTACCCTAGCGCTGCCGCCCCCTGCCCGCGCCCGCGCCACCGCACGCCACGCTGGCGGCTCACACCATCGCTGATTCCGCCGTCACCACCGTGGATTGGGTCGATATATTCCCAACCCGTAACAGAAAGCAGCTAGACACCCGTGGCCGGGAAGCAGAAATGTTAAGAAAGCACACAACGAGCAAGATCGACTGAAAGAGTTGCTGGCCATCTCCAAACTTGGAAATTTGGTTGGTATAACACAGTTGTCCAAAGAGTAAAATGCATAGATGACCATCGAACTTGTATGATTGTTTTAATTTGGCCACTGTACTCATAAAAGTGCAAATCATGGCCATTAAGCTTGACCATACGTGTCGATACGGTCATTACCTTCATAACTTTATGTAATTTGATGATGTGGCGTACATACTCCTGTGATGCATATGGAATTCATCATTTTCAATAAATTAAACGACGAGGTCCGCACAGGTCACGTATACGGATGCTTATGGATCCACCCTGCCGTCAAGGACCTCCTACACATTATTATAAACTAGACATTCAGCCCGTGCATCTGCACGGGCTAGCAATGCAATGGTACATGAAAAGTTTTAATTGCACTCCAGCTTGAGTAAATATCTAATTTCACTCTATGATTATTATATATTATTTAATTTTGACTCTATGATTATTAGGGACAAAGACAGAGGAGAAAAGACACGCAGCAAAATCCATCAGTTAAAGTATGCTACACTTTGCCAGTTATTTTGCATATTTTATTTATGAAAGCCTTTAGGACTTTTCTAGGATTAACCTTTCAACCTATGCAATTGCATGGGCTACCAATATTTAGCAACTTTCATTACCAAGTTAGTTGTCAGTCTTCTCTATGCTTTATTTGAACCTTGCAAAGTTTTACACACTCAAAACTCATTCAGGGAACATCATATGTCTGCTCCTGCTTGAACTTCTCATGTAGTTGTAGGAATGTAGGATGGATGCGCATACGAAGTTGAAGGCTTTATGCACTGATTTATATGCAGTGCCTTAATTTATGTACTACAAAGCGAACTAAACCCATGACGCATAGATATGATAAATCATTTTACTATTAAAATAGATACCTATAGAAACTTCTCAGGAAAAAAATCAATTGCTGCAGGGATTCAGAAAAATATTATGTCGGAGTGATGTTCTAGCTATTGGAAATCTAGCTACGTTTTCTTTAACAAACCGCAGTATATGTGCAATGGACTTGATCACCATGCTTTTAAATTAGGCATTCAAGTTTTTTTTCAATTCAACTTGATGTACTCTTCGTCAAGTGATTACTTCAGGGAAGAACAAATCAACAAAATATCTCTTCTACAAAAGAAAAAGGAACAAAATGAATACATTGCCAACAAAGCACTGACATATTCTTCTCTTGCCACTCATAGAAAGGGGCATCTCTTATGGGCTTGTACCTTACAACCTCAGCAATGCCTGAAGCCAAATCCCTGTCAGGCAAAGTAAGTATATTTGTGTCTATTAGTACACATTGTGGTTGGTAGACTACCCTGATCAAATTCTTGCCAAGTGGATGGTTAATCCCTGTCTTCCCTCCAACAGATGAATCCACCTGAAGTATGTTATTCAATCATTAGCACCAAACGACACGTACTCAACTATAGTTGAAACTGATGCCACTGGGGGAATGAGGCAGCAGCAAACCCACACATGTTTCCAACCATTTTGGTTTCGGCAATTAAGCTGCCATCCCCAGCTTAACTTATTCTGCTTCTCCTTCCCGTTCACCACAAATTTTGTTTCTTCCCTGTTAGCGTTAGTTATGATCGAGCCATCGATGAGAGATAGGATTTGTCTCTACAGGTAAGGTAAAGGTATGAGATACTCAATTAGATGTGCATGCATTTGGACCTGTTAAATTTATCAAGGAAGAAGACAACTGGCCAGCTGGTGACCACCGCTCGGAATCAATCGATTCATGTGCAAGCGTATGAACTCATATCGAGCAGAGACATACCTGTACATACTCTTGGCACTGTGGTTGCTCATGCATCCAAAGAACGATCTATGGGCAAGCGTACGAACTCAACAGAAACTATGCAGGATCTGTTGTCGATCGGTTTGTTATGGTCGCCGACGTCAACCACTGTAGAGACGAGGAATTTAATTTCGCACTCGGTCGGGCTGCATCGTTTGAGAAGCGCTGGCAATGACCGGCTCCGGAGTGGCCTCCCAGAGGAAGCGAGGAGGGCAGGGCAGGAGGACGCGAAGGAGACTTCGACGGAGGCGGCGGCCGTAGTTGTGCGGGCGAGGCGTGGACTGGGAATCAGAGAATAGATAGGTATTTGAGGAAGTCACGATTGGTGGAAATAATATTAATTGTGGATCTCAAAATTAAAGGGCGGATGTTTTGCTTTTTTTTTAAGAATTTATAGCATTTTCTTTCGATTAACGTGAGGACTCCAAAAGGAGCCTCCAATTAGTAAATATAAAATTCCAACCTTGTTGCTTACTTGTGTCTACTTCCTCGTTGTTATTGAAAAGAGAATAGTGGCATATTATAGTGAACTTAACTAGTAATGAATATGTGAGATTCAATTACCTGTAGTGGCATATTATACTTCCTACGCAAAGGGCAAAGAAGTGATCGGACCTGTAGAGGACTCTGAAGAAGAAGAAATTCAATTACCTTATTCACATGATGAAGAGGTCAGATTCAACTTTAAAAATTCGGAGAAGAAATGCACAATCCAATTGTTTCAAACATCTAAACAGCGTCTCAGCTCACAGTGGCCAAAAATTGCTTCGATGTGGCCCTCCAACATAGAAATAGAAGTAATAGGTACAAAAAAACGAGTGCAGATAAAAAATAAATAAACAACAACAACAACAACAACAACAACAATAATAATAATAATAATAATAATAATAATAATAATAATAATAATAATAAAGGAGAGTGCATGTGCTGTGAAGTTCCACGCTGAATGTGTCAAATCCAATGGAGGCTGGTGTCATAGTTATACCTATGCTATGTCATCAAAATACATAGAGTTATGAAAGTAATGACCATATCGAGGTGGCGAGTCAAGCTTAATGGGCATAATTTGCACTTGCGTGAGTACCATGGCTAAATTAAATCAGCCTGACAAATTCAATGACCATCCATGCATTTTATTCTTGTCCAAATAATAGCATTTTATTCTTGTCCAAATAATAACAGTATATGACTCGAGAGTTGATTCCCTCCGCTATTCCTCATGATTCGTTAGTTGGCTTCTTGGCACTATTGACGGCAAAAAAAAGTCATAAACTTATTTTACACAACGTGCAGCATGTGCTTCGTCACATTAGCTCAGTTGTCCTGCAGCCACAGTTGCCAGTAGCTGCCAGTAGCTCGTTTGGATGGTTAATCCCTGTCTTCCCTCCAACAGATGAATCCACCTGAAGTATGTTATTCAATCATTAGCACCAAACGACACGTACTCAACTATAGTTGAAACTGATGCCACTGGGGGAATGAGGCAGCAGCAAACCCACACATGTTTCCAACCATTTTGGTTTCGGCAATTAAGCTGCCATCCCCAGCTTAACTTATTCTGCTTCTCCTTCCCGTTCACCACAAATTTTGTTTCTTCCCTGTTAGCGTTAGTTATGATCGAGCCATCGATGAGAGATAGGATTTGTCTCTACAGGTAAGGTAAAGGTATGAGATACTCAATTAGATGTGCATGCATTTGGACCTGTTAAATTTATCAAGGAAGAAGACAACTGGCCAGCTGGTGACCACCGCTCGGAATCAATCGATTCATGTGCAAGCATATGAACTCATATCGAGCAGAGACATACCTGTACATACTCTTGGCACTGTGGTTGCTCATGCATCCAAAGAACGATCTATGGGCAAGCGTACGAACTCAACAGAAACTATGCAGGATCTGTTGTCGATCGGTTTGTTATGGTCGCCGACGTCAACCACTGTAGAGACGAGGAATTTAATTTTGCACTCGGTCGGGCTGCATCGTTTGAGAAGCGCTGGCAATGACCGGCTCCGGAGTGGCCTCCCAGAGGAAGCGAGGAGGAGGAGGGCAGGGCAGGAGGACGCGAAGGAGACTTCGACGGAGGCGGCGGCCGTAGTTGTGCGGGCGAGGCGTGGACTGGGAATCAGAGAATAGATAGGTATTTGAGGAAGTCACGATTGGTGGAAATAATATTAATTGTGGATCTCAAAATTAAAGGGCGGATGTTTTGCTTTTTTTTTAAGAATTTATAGCATTTTCTTTCGATTAACGTGAGGACTCCAAAAGGAGCCTCCAATTAGTAAATATAAAATTCCAACCTTGTTGCTTACTTGTGTCTACTTCCTCGTTGTTATTGAAAAGAGAATAGTGGCATATTATAGTGAACTTAACTAGTAATGAATATGTGAGATTCAATTACCTGTAGTGGCATATTATACTTCCTACGCAAAGGGCAAAGAAGTGATCGGACCTGTAGAGGACTCTGAAGAAGAAGAAATTCAATTACCTTATTCACATGATGAAAAGGTCAGATTCAACTTTAAAAATTCGGAGAAGAAATGCACAATCCAATTGTTTCAAACATCTAAACAGCGTCTCAGCTCACAGTGGCCAAAAATTGCTTCGATGTGGCCCTCCAACATAGAAATAGAAGTAATAGGTACAAAAAAACGAGTGCAGATAAAAAATAAATAAACAACAACAACAACAACAACAACAACAACAACAACAACAACAATAATAATAATAATAATAATAATAATAATAATAATAATAATAATAAAGGAGAGTGCATGTGCTGTGAAGTTCCACGCTGAATGTGTCAAATCCAATGGAGGCTGGTGTCATAGTTATACCTATGCTATGTCATCAAAATACATAGAGTTATGAAAGTAATGACCATATCGAGGTGGCGAGTCAAGCTTAATGGGCATAATTTGCACTTGCGTGAGTACCATGGCTAAATTAAATCAGCCTGACAAATTCAATGACCATCCATGCATTTTATTCTTGTCCAAATAATAGCATTTTATTCTTGTCCAAATAATAACAGTATATGACTCGAGAGTTGATTCCCTCCGCTATTCCTCATGATTCGTTAGTTGGCTTCTTGGCACTATTGACGGCAAAAAAAAGTCATAAACTTATTTTACACAACGTGCAGCATGTGCTTCGTCACATTAGCTCAGTTGTCCTGCAGCCACAGTTGCCAGTAGCTGCCAGTAGCTCGTTTGGATGGTTAATCCCTGTCTTCCCTCCAACAGATGAATCCACCTGAAGTATGTTATTCAATCATTAGCACCAAACGACACGTACTCAACTATAGTTGAAACTGATGCCACTGGGGGAATGAGGCAGCAGCAAACCCACACATGTTTCCAACCATTTTGGTTTCGGCAATTAAGCTGCCATCCCCAGCTTAACTTATTCTGCTTCTCCTTCCCGTTCACCACAAATTTTGTTTCTTCCCTGTTAGCGTTAGTTATGATCGAGCCATCGATGAGAGATAGGATTTGTCTCTACAGGTAAGGTAAAGGTATGAGATACTCAATTAGATGTGCATGCATTTGGACCTGTTAAATTTATCAAGGAAGAAGACAACTGGCCAGCTGGTGACCACCGCTCGGAATCAATCGATTCATGTGCAAGCGTATGAACTCATATCGAGCAGAGACATACCTGTACATACTCTTGGCACTGTGGTTGCTCATGCATCCAAAGAACGATCTATGGGCAAGCGTACGAACTCAACAGAAACTATGCAGGATCTGTTGTCGATCGGTTTGTTATGGTCGCCGACGTCAACCACTGTAGAGACGAGGAATTTAATTTCGCACTCGGTCGGGCTGCATCGTTTGAGAAGCGCTGGCAATGACCGGCTCCGGAGTGGCCTCCCAGAGGAAGCGAGGAGGGCAGGGCAGGAGGACGCGAAGGAGACTTCGACGGAGGCGGCGGCCGTAGTTGTGCGGGCGAGGCGTGGACTGGGAATCAGAGAATAGATAGGTATTTGAGGAAGTCACGATTGGTGGAAATAATATTAATTGTGGATCTCAAAATTAAAGGGCGGATGTTTTGCTTTTTTTTTAGAATTTATAGCATTTTCTTTCGATTAACGTGAGGACTCCAAAAGGAGCCTCCAATTAGTAAATATAAAATTCCAACCTTGTTGCTTACTTGTGTCTACTTCCTCGTTGTTATTGAAAAGAGAATAGCGGCATATTATAGTGAACTTAACTAGTAATGAATAGGTGAGATTCAATTACCTGTAGTGGCATATTATACTTCCTACGCAAAGGGCAAAGAAGTGATCGGACCTGTAGAGGACTCTAAAGAAGAAGAAATTCAATTACCTTATTCACATGATGAAGAGGTCAGATTCAACTTTAAAAATTCGGAGAAGAAATGCACAATCCAATTGTTTCAAACATCTAAACAGCGTCTCAGCTCACAGTGGCCAAAAATTGCTTCGATGTGGCCCTCCAACATAGAAATAGAAGTAATAGGTACAAAAAAACGAGTGCAGATAAAAAATAAATAAATAAACAACAACAACAACAATAATAATAATAATAATAATAATAATAATAATAATAATAATAAAGGAGAGTGCATGTGCTGTGAAGTTCCTCGCTGAATGTGTCAAATCCAATGGAGGATGGTGTCATAGTTATACCTATGCTATGTCATCAAAATACGTAGAGTTATGAAGGTAATGACCATATCGAGGTGGCGAGTCAAGCTTAATGGGCATAATTTGCACTTGCGTGAGTACCATGGCTAAATTAAATCAGCCTGACAAATTCAATGGCCATCCATGCATTTTATTCTTGTCCAAATAATAGCATTTTATTCTTGTCCAAATAATAACAGTATATGACTCGAGAGTTGATTCCCTCCGCTATTCCTCATGATTCGTTAGTTGGCTTCTTGGCACTATTGACGGCAAAAAAAAGTCATAAACTTATTTTACACAACGTGCAGCATGTGCTTCGTCACATTAGCTCAGTTGTCCTGCAGCCACAGTTGCCAGTAGCTGCCGGGAACTGCACCGCTGATAATATAAACGCACAACCCAACCGCGACTCGAGATCAGGCCGCCATGGAAAACCTTCCCTCCCTCCTCCGTCCCCACGCCCTGCTGTGTCCTTCGCTTCCCCTCGCCCCGCCATTGAACTCCAGGACTCAAGTCACCCCGGTTCCACGACGATCTCGACATCGCGGCACTCGGCTTTCGACCTCGGCAGTGGCAGCGAAGACGACGCTGCGGACCAAGGAATCGGCATCATCTGATGCGTTCGACTGGCTGGACCAGTGGTACCCTTTGGCACCGGTGTGCGACCTCGATCCGCGCGCGCCGCACGGGAAGATGGTGCTCGGGCTCAACGTCGTGGCCTGGCACGACCGCATCGCCGGCGAGTGGCGCGTGTTCGACGACGTCTGCCCGCACCGCCTCGCGCCGCTCTCCGAGGGACGCATCGACCACAAGGGCCGCCTCCAGTGCGCGTACCACGGCTGGTGCTACGATGGCGCGGGAGCCTGCAAGTTCATCCCCCAGGCCCCTGCCCTCGGGCCCCCGGTACGATCTTACTATATATCACGACCAATTCCTTTGTTTGTCTTCCTCTTCCTCCTCCATTGATCTAGCTTCTCATGGATGGATTCTTGCTGTGCAGGTGCACAAGAACAGCAAGGCGTGTGTGGCATCGTACCCGTGCGTGGTGCAGAACAAGATCCTGTGGTTCTACCCGAGGACAGAGGCCGAGTACAAGGACGTGCTGCAGAGGAAGCGGCCGCCGTATATCCCCGAGATCGACGACCCATCCTACTTCACCGCGTTCGGCGTGAGGGATCTCCACTACGGGTACTAGTTTCGTGGACCTTTGTGCGAAGTACAGTGCACTGCATATTCCCTTCACAAACTCACGGTTGTTCCACCATCTTCCACGGCAGCTATGATATTTTGTTGGAGAACATCATTAACCCTGCTCATCTCCCGTACGCGCACAAGGGGCTGGTACCCAAGTCCAGCGTTGTGGATAATGATGACCCCGGAAGATATGTCCCTGATCTGATTACGTTTAGCATATAGTACAGCTTTGTTAGCATTTCCGTGCTCGCCGCTAATAGGAAAGGTCCATTAATTCCTTCACAGTCGAGTACGACCAAGAAGGTGGGAAACCAATCAAGATGAAGATCGAGGAGGAAAGCGTAACAGGTTTCCTGTGTGCCATGCAAGGAGGCAGCACCCGTTTCACGGCGCCGTGCACGTACCAAGGCACGTCGGCTAACAAAGTGGTATGCGGCCACCCCATCCACTCTCTTTCAGCCAGGGAAATCCAGGTTGCAAGGAAACCATGCTAATTAACATTTCTGCAGGCCGCTGCTGGCAAGACAAAGGCTTGGTTCATTGTCGTGGCCTTGTGCATTCCGGTTGCTCCTGGGAAGAGCAGGATTATCTACGGGTTTCCATGTAACTCCGGGTCTTGGGTCTACAAAATCATGCCACGGTGGTTCATCCACTTGAACGAGAATAGTGTTTTGGATTCAGAACATTACCTCCTCCATTTAGAGGTGATTACTGGTTTTTTTGCTTACCTTTTCGAGCATCCAAATTCTTCTGCAGATCAACCTAATTACTACTCATTAATTATTATTGAAGCTATAATTAATTAACTACATCAGCAGTCAGTATAACCCAATTTTCTTTCGGTACTTACTGATTTCTTCGGCAGGAGCGCAAATATGGAGAGAAGGGCCTTGATAACTGGCGGGATGCTTGCTACGTACCCACTTCATCGGACAGAATGGTCGTCGCCTTCAGGAACTGGTTTAGAAAGTACTGCAAGAATCGGATTGGCTGGGCAACTTCACAGCCTAGTGAGCTGTCACCAGTACTTCCCAAGGATAGGCTCCTGGAGAGGTGATGATGTCTTATACTTCATTTAAATAAACACCTTAAACTCTCTGTTTCAACATTTAAACACCTTAAATAGTGCACTGCCAACATTATTATGCTTCATTTTTCTTGGGTTCAACAGGTACTGGTCGCATGTCATCCAGTGCACGAGCTGCAGCGCTGCGCTGAAGGCCATGAAGGCGCTTGAGGTTGCCCTGCAGGTCGCGTCAGTCGCCGTCGTCGGGTTCCTCGCCGTCGCCAAGGGGACACTAGTGACGTCTACTGTTCAGAGAACTTTGGTCGTGTCCGCGGCTGTGCTCTGCTTCGCATCGTCCCGCTGGCTGGCAGATTTCATAGAGAAGAACTTTTATTTCCAGGATTACGTCCACGCTGAGCATTGATGCGTTCAGGAGATCTGCTTTCAAGGACACTGAAATTAGTGGTACAAATGTCTCTTCATGTGTAAAGGGACATGAATTTCAATCATTGATGGAGATGTAGATAAATAATTCACATTTGATGTCTTCTTATCCAAACTATGTTGGTCGATGTTTTATTTACATTTTCCTATGGAGACAGATGCGCTGCAATATATGTAATAATTGGTTGTAGCATGTCTTCATTTTGAAGTGAAGGTTGTGACTTTTTATCATTATTGAAAGAAGAAGATAATATCTATATTCTCTTTTTCTTTGCGAAAAAGGAATTACACAAGCATCTCAATAAACGCCAACTCCATTGACGGAAGACAAGAAACCTTGAAAGAGCCTCAAATTTCGCTATTTAGGATGACCATCCCAGATGGATATGTCTAGTGATGGCCAAATGAGCCGGGCTATTCGGGCAGGCACGAAGCATGCTTTTTTTGGCATGACAGAACCTGGCACGGCACGGAATAATTACGGGCCGGGCATGTACCGTCGGGCCGTGCTTGGGCCGAGGGGCGGGCACGGCGGGCGGCGCGGCACGGCCCGATTAAATTTTATCAAATATATTTTTTAGTTTTTATGTGTACAACTAGTAGTCTTAGTCTAGTGGTAAGTGAATTATTTCTTAAATATGAGGTCTCAAGTTCAATTCTCCTTACTAGCACCTGGAGTATTTTTGCATCATTTTAACACTAAATTTCTTCAAAAAATAACTAAATGGGCTGAATTTTAAAACAGGCTGCCCAATTCGTTTAGGGCCATGCCGTGCCGGGAAGCCCATTTGGCCATCTCAGATGACGCAGCAGACAGCCTGCGACCAAGTGACCCAACATTGCAAATCAATTGGGCCGTGAAGAAGCGAGAAAGACGGACCAAGCCGGCAGGGCAAACGTCCGAAACGCGGCACCCATGTGTATCGGTGAGAACAAGAGAATAAAAATATCTCGTAGAGACAGGTGCGGCGCGTCCGGTGTACGCCCATTGGCTCGCCATGGTTCGGGTTCTGAGGAAAAGGGTGCCTGCTGAAACTCCCTGCAATTTCGATCGATGCATGTGCCCCCCTCCCCCTCTCCCATGTTGGCTGATGGACGAAACTCATGCTCGTCTCAGTGATGTTTGGCTCCTCACAGCCAGCCACAGCGCATCGGCGGCGGCGGCGACGGGCTAAATTAATTGAGGACTCTATCTAAGCTGTACATTTGAAAAATAAATGATCTAAATTTCTGCACTAAAAATATTTGAAATGCATCAGCAGATCTAGACTACTCATTTTGCATATAGAGTCTAGATGAAGTCCTCATCTTAGGTAGTTCACAGAAAATCCACTCTAAGCGGTGACGCCTAACTGGCGTCAAGAATTCAGCGCCGCGGTTTCGGCAGTAAAACCGCTCTGGCTGCGCAAATCTCGCACCAACCAAGCATCCGTTTTATGTGGCTGCCATGGTAACGGAAGCTTTGACCAAGGATGCGCTAGTTAGAAAATGCGCATCTAATTATAGAATATACTCCAATTAATATTGCCAAAAAACATTTATTTTCAAAAAATATTTTTGTTTCTTATGACAATTTGCATTTTTTTCTTGGTCAATCACCATCGTAAACTCGTAGTCAATTGATGTATGAAATTACTAAATGGCAGTCACTGGTAATAGATAATTATGTGGTAATTCATTGTACTTGCTGCCACCGGTGGGTGGTCACTTCTGAAGACGTTTGAAGCAGAATTCCATTCATGTCCTCTTCCTTGTTCCGATCTAAAAATTCTCGATGTTTGATATTGCTCAGCCGTGGCACCACACCAGGAGTATATGATCGCACTCTTCTTCTGTTTGTGTCCCTGAGTGTTTGGCGCATAGAAATTTAGTGCCGGATCAGACCGCTGCCTCCGTACTTCACATATTCACTAGTACTTTTTTTTTTGCTAAAAAATGTTACTAGGATACAAATAACTTGTTTTCTTATTTTCCTCGATGTGCCAAATCGGCATCCTCCACGTAGATAACACCGGAGGGCAAAACTGTCAACTGGGGCCTCCCCCCACAGCTCAGTCGTCGCGCCCCACCTAAACGCTTCAGCGGAACGCTAGCTGCTCCGGGATCATTAACCAGTCCATCCTCCTGAGGCCCGCACCTCACTTTGCGTCCTCTCGCCGCTCCTCTTTTATAAAAACACCCCTCCTCCTCAGCAGCCGCCGGCGGCGGCGAACGCGGGGATAAAGAATAATTTTTGTGACTTTTCATCATATTCTGGACTACTGTTTGACTGTTCGATATTAAATGGAGGGTTCGATGAAACCCACATCACAAAACTAGATTGAGTTGTGTGTCTTAGCTAGGCCCATATAAATACCCAATGTGTTCCTCACACACCTCTCTCATTCATTGTCTCTCTGTTCTCATTTGGAAACCCTCGTTTCAAGCGAAAGAAGAACTTAAATCTTGTCTCGGATCTACCGGGACGAATCCACGCCAAGACCTCATGTTTCATGCTACGCTGGCTGAGAAAACCAAGCGCATTGAAGGTATTAGATCCTTGTCCCTTTGCCCTACATCTCCTATCTCTTAGATCTCTTCATGCTCGCGATTCTATAGAGTGTTGTGTGCATATTTGGCGACTATTGCCAGTAGGCCTTGGTGTGCATATTTGTAATCATTCTTCTAAAGTAATCCCCATTCAACCTATCTTCCCTTTTTTATATATAAATTGAATTGAATCTCCTAACTCCATCCATAACCTTTTCCTATATGATTTCTCCAAGGGTAGAGAGTACGAGCGGGAATTCCGTCCCAACCGGCAACTACATACTGTTTTTATGTTTTTTTCCTAATCATTTTTGGATGGATGGGAAATAATCAAGAGCGGGACTTCAGTCCAGTAAAAAGGACTGAAAATGGTGGAGGTGTTTCTTGCCTGTTTTCTCGAGATCCATTTTTACTTGGGACATTCCCCATTTTAGGCTCGTTTAATCATACTCGGGAAACATTCAGCCCACACTATGTTCCATCAGGAAAGACGCACGCCCACACAGCCGCTTTATTCATCACCGGCGTTGCGACACCCCTGCTTGGAGAGCCGCCCGGCATTGTCGCTCCGCCCTTGCTTGGCAAGGCCCAATCATTGTGCCGTCACGCCACCCTAGCTCAGCGAGTCCCCAGCCCATGTCATCGCACTTATCTACTAGGCACATCCCCGGCTCGTGGCCGCAAGATATTGTTGTTGAAGACTACATATTGAGGATCCACAAGTCAAGATATTGTGGTTGAATATGCTGATAAAATTGATTCCCTATGTGAGAAGCAATGAGTAGAAATATGAAGGATTGATGTGATTTTTTATCATTTACTAGACTGCTATTTGATAGGTTTGATGTTAGATGGAGGGCTAGACGAAACCCACATCACATAACAAATGGTTGGGATTGAGTGTGTGTCTTAGGCACATATAAATACCGTTTCTGCTCCTCCCACACATATCTCATTTCATTGTCATTCTTCTCAGTTAGAAACCATAGTTTCGACCAAGAGGAGGACATAGATCTCTCTTCTTGGAACTACCAGGATGGATCCACGCCAAGAGCTCATGTTTCGTGCATGCTCGACGAGAAAACAAAGCGTTACCAAGGTATTAGCTCCCCGTCCCTTTTTCCCTAATCTTCAATTCCTTAGATCTGTTCAGGTGCTTGATTCTATGCAGTGTTTATTATATGAGATTTCATTTGTTTTTGAGGTGGTTATATATTATCTTGATTGTTCTAGATGTTTAGATTTGCTAGGCTTGAAACCTATATATGAGATTTTATTTGGAAAAAGTTTATGGATGGTACTTTTTGGGAACAAATTTTTCAAGAAAAAGATGGGGGATAATTTGGTCAAGAAATTATAGGGACATATTTACTTTTTGTAACAAAGGGGGAAGTTTGGAGATTTGATTCAATTTATAAAGGGAAAGGTGGGTTGAATAATAGAGGTTACCTTAGAAGAATCCTTTCAAAGATGCACATTGGGGTCTACTCGTACTAGTGCATGCAGTGGCCAATCTAACAGCTCTTCGATTCTCACCATACAAATTTACATATTCAAATCTCACAATAAACAAGTAGAATACTGGCAGATTTGAATTTTGTCTGTAATTTATGCTGAGCTGCCTCTGCAAAAGTCCCTTTCTTACAAAGTGAGTTCTAGCATAAATGACACCGATGTCGTAGAGTTACAACACTAGTACAAAATTGAACCTTTAGTGATGAATTCCTTTTTACGGTAGTGGCTGACACAAACTGCAGCCGAGCGTGTAATACCGTTGCAGACACTGATGGTGGATAAAATGACATCATGAAAGCTATAGTGCAATGATCACGAAGAAATGACGGTCAAAATGCATCATCGACGTCCACAACTGGAAATGCAACAGCAGTGACGAGCGTACTGACTTCATCCAGACACTAGTGGTGGACGGGCCCATTTCAGCCCGCTTCAGCCCGAACCGACATGTTCGTGAAACCTAGGGTTCCCTTCCCCACTTTTCATCCCTCCCTTCTCTCCTGCCTCCCCTCCCAGCCGCCGCCTTCTCTCCTATCCTCTCTACAACCCAGCCTCCTCTCATCTCCTGGCGACTCAATCTCCCTCCCCCGCGCAGGCCACCACCTCTCGCCCTCCTCCAAGTGCACAGCGAAGCACATCCGACAGCGACTTTGTGGCGCGGTGGGTGGTGCGGCGAGGACAAGGACGTCGGATCCGGCGAGCTCAAGGATTTCGCGGATCCCTCAGCGGCAGCGGTGACTGCTCCCTCTTTGTTAGCGGCGCGGGCGAGGATGGCGGATCTGACAAGCTTGAGGAGGTCAGATCCCTCGGCGGCGGCGTGTGCTAGGAAGGCAGATCCGGGTGGTGGTGCAGCACGACGCGGAGCGGCAGGACCTCCCTCATCGGCAGCATACCTCCTAACGGCGAGGACGACCATGACAGATCTATCCGAACGGTTAGGGTTTTGGCCTACTCCTCCACGGCAGATCTGGTTAAGCTCCTCCACGACGGGTTAGCGGCGAGCAATGGCGCAACCGGACTGGCAGACGATTTGCCCACCAATGCAGGCGCAAATTATCCGCCACTAAAGGGTCTCTGTACTAGTGCAAATACATGACTAGACCTAATTTTGCCATGCAGTGTGTGTAGCCCATATATATTGATTGCACTATACTTTTTTATGTTAAGCACATTCATGTAACCCATCTTTGTAAGTGTGTGAAGCCCATATACGTACATGCAGTGTGTGTGGCCCATTCATTGTATGTGCGATCTGTTTAAGTAAGTTAAACACGTTCATGTAACACACCTTGCACGTTGCCTATATCTTCCCGAATGAATATGGCCGTTCATTATCAAGAGCCAACCATTAAAATTCGAGAATCCAAAAACTAGAGAATAACTCATGTATGGTAACTGGTAAGTAATAATTATTTAACGCCGTCGTCACTAAAATGAGAGCTATGAGCGACCGAGGCCTCCATCAGCGCGGTCTTAAGTACACGGCACCCACAGTCCCCTCTTATTTGTGGTCTTTTTCTTTTCCTTCTGCAATCCAAGATCATTGTCCTTCTGAAACCTTTAATCAGCCATAGCATGTCAAAGATATTTTTTTTACCTCTAGCATTCACATCAGATTTATTTTCCTATATATAGTATTCTATGAGAAACTGACAACATTTGGTGTTAGAGGTATATGTAGTTTTTTATATTTCCCTATATATAGTATTTAAAATCCGACCCCCTAAAGCTAACAGAGGAGGGTTCACTAAGGCATCCTGAAAATCTTTTGAGATTTGAAGAAAGAAGGCGCGTTCAAATATTGGAGAACAGAACCGGAAAAAATGGATCATACTCATGAAGTTCTGATATTTGGGTGGAAAAAAATTCTATGCAGCCGTCCTGTAAACAGAAGATTTGCAGCCCCACCCAGATTTGCGCCACGTGCCCCTTTCACCTAATCAAAACGAATCTCAAGCCTCCCACGTTCCGCGGCCACGCACATCCATCGGCTCCACTGTCCAGCCAGCGAGCCGCCGCCCCCCATCGCTGAACAAAATGCTCCAGTTGGGCTTCCCTTGAGTCGCTAGTTCTGGCCCTCGACGATGCCGATCAACGAACAACGCAGACACGCAGCTGAGCCCTGACGAAGCCATGAATGGCTGATGCCGAACCCGCGGGAAAGATTGATCCTGCCGCCGACTCGCCGTTGCTGCCATGTTATCACCGGAGATTTGCGAGGTCAAACTTGCCGCCAGTGATCACGCCCAGATCGTGCCCCGTTCACTGCCATATCTCCGACCGGGGATCTCGACTTCAATTGACCATAGACTTACTCTGTTTGATCGATTTTCTGGGAGGAGTTGCCTCATGTGGATTTCTCAGTTTGATCTGCGAGCAAGTATCGGAAGAGATTTTGTGTTTCAGCCGGGGTCGGCGGCTTGCTGGTTCAACGAAGCGGAGCCGATAGGCGGCAGGGCTGTACGTGCGAGTCTAGACGTGCAACGAGATAGGTGAAATGGGACACGTGGCGTAAATCCGAGTATGGCTGCAAATCTTCTGTTTACAGGACGGCTGCATAGAATTTTTTTCCTATTTGGGTGGCCAGTTCAGCGATAGGCTTGAAGCTTTCAACAAATTGCTGGAACTAATTAAGAGCTGTAAGAGTAGTTATGACTGTACAATTGGACACAGATAATCAACAGTTAAAGATTTTGCAGAATGTTGAGGATGCATGTTCTTGAACAAGAAAATCAGGGGAATAGCGAAACCAACATTAAGTAAACTATGGTAAATTGGAAATTTCGTCATACATTTTACAATTGGTTTTATGTTGGAACAAGAAACTCCGCACAGCCCTCCTCGTCAATATTGCCCAGCTCCAAGACAGCCGCCATGGCCACGATGACGCCCACGACAAGGACAGCAATGGCGAAGAACCAGCCAACCCTGCCACCCCTCATCCGCCTCCCTTCTTCCCCTTTCCTGGCGTGTTCGGCAACGATGACGTCTCCCGCCGCCGGCGAGGACGAGGGCTCTGTGGCGGCGGTGCTCGTGGAGTAGCCGCGGAAGAGGATGGCGCACTGGCAGGGGCGGGAGGAGCACGAGGAGGCCGAGGACATGGAGTGCGCGACCTCGACGACGTAGCAGACGCTGGACGCGTCTTCTTCGCGGCGATGAAATTGGTCGCCGCTCTCCCGTTTGACGACCGTGACGGCGCCGACGCTGCCGGTGCTGCTTCCGCCGCCGCTGTCCTGCTGGGGCGAGTAGACGAGGCGTCTCGGCGAGCAGCTGAGGAAAGCGTAGAAGTCGTCGGGCGCCACCGCGGTGACGGCGGAGGACGGCGTGGCGGTAGCCGAGCGGCTGCGGCGGTGGTGGCGCGGGGCGCCGGAGCGGCGGCTGGTAATTACTGTCAACAAACAGACATGATGATCATTAACTGAACACAAATTAAAGTGGACTGGAAAATGGATGAGAGAATCATCTGTTGGTAACCTTTATATAGGAAAAAAGGATCGCCGCAGAATGGAACCCGAAAAGAAAAACCTGATACTACTTTCCTCTTGTAAGAGTGGAGAATGGAGAGGATGATTGATTACCAGGAGCAGAGGATCGCCGCTGGACAAAGGCATCTATGGCGCTCGCGCAGTTCCCCATTTTCACCGACACCGACGGAGGAGGACAGAAAGGCCTCTCTCTCTCTCTTTCTCCCCGCTCGTTGATGATGAATCCCTTTTCCGTGCAGGCGAGGCGAGGCGCGCCTGTATATATGCTGCTCGTGTTGGAGTATGGAAGAAAGGAAGAAGAGAGAAGCGGTTGGAGGGAGATTTGCAGCAACTGCGCGCCTGTATATATGCTGCTTGTCCCGCAGCCGCGTCTCCAGTTGGCCGGCGTCGCGGCGAGGGCTGCGGAGCGCGCTCGTGGCGGTGCTGCAGGTGCTCATGGCCGCGTGGATCTGAACGAGGGCGTGCGTGTGTGCGGTGAGGAGAGGTAGGTGATGGTGGAGGGAGGCTGCTGAAATAGAGGGGACAGGGGAGGTGCGGGGAAGAACGAAGCTCCCACGCTCGCCGCCACGATATCGCGGGACGCGCGGCACCTTCGAAATTGGAAATAGGGAGATGTGAACGTGCAAGCGGTTCAGATGGGGAACGGTTTTTTGGAGCACGCAATTCAGCTTGGACTTCGAATTTGTTCACAACCTCTGCAATTACCGTGGTGCCGTGCATTTGGGTTCACGGCCGTACGTGAAGCGTGCAACCGCTGCTGCGCTGCACCCGCACCAGTCGCGGGCGTTCGATAGTTTCATATATAGGAATGTAAAAACCAAAGCTAAGGACAAATAAGCAACGTACTACCTGCTGGTCCCCTACCCATATGGCGCATAAAACGACGTGACCATCCTGTAGGTAAAGTGTTCATGGGAATTCGTTTATCCGGTGCCATATTCGTTGAACACATAGTAAAAGCATATAGAATCATCCGTTTTTTGTGTCTGTATATCAACCGGTGTTGTCACTATTGCTGTACTGTATTTGGACTGAGGGAATTTGTTTGCTGTTTGTTTTTCTACTTGCGAGGAATGTCCGGTCAAGGAATTCCTATATTTTTTTTTGTCTCAAACTTACATAAATGTATCTTTTGCAGCAGTTAACAGACGGGAACGGGAGGGAAAACACCCCAACCTTTTCCGAGTACTTTTTTCAAATAGACGGAAACGAAAATGGAACAGCCGGGAATGAAAACTATCACGGGAATGGCAGGATCACGAAAACAAACAAAAGTAGACGAAAACATGCCAGTAACAGCCAGGTTCTGAGAGTTTATGCGGGAATGCCATCAAGACGTTCGCACATAACAGCAACAAGTTCGCACATAGCAACAGCAACAAATCACACTACTATCCTCAGTTCACACATAACGGGCAACAACAAATCATTGAACAATGTCAGAAGAGTTCTTAGTTCTCACGTAAACACAAGCCATTGCCAACAGCTAGACCGGCATATGTTAACAGCCAAGTTCACTAGACATTACGACCAAGTTCTCAACCGACTGAGAGAAGACAAACCACCCAGATCAGATCAGTCGACCAGACCAAGTTCTCAACCAAAAGGCAACCCAGAGCAGTTTTCTAGTCTAGCACGAACATGGATGATTCAATTACAATAACAGGACAGCGGACCGCAACACATGAAGCTGCTGCGAGGGGCGTGGCGAGCTTGTGCGCAGAGGGCGCAGAGACGGCGAGGATCTGGGCGCCAGATCAGGGAACTCAGGGAAGCGACAAGCGACCGACTGCCGAGTTGGTGAGGTTTCTCTCTGAGTTGGGCTCGAGTTAGGGTGGGGTGATGGGCTACAACCGGATGGGGGTGAAAACAGGATCAAAACAGGAATATTCCGACCCAAAACAGGACTGCAGATACGAGCAGGAAACACCTCTCTAACCATTTTCGTTCTGGTTTCCGTTTTTTGTTTTCCGTTCCCGTCCGTTCCTATTTTTGTCCTGGAAATACGAAAATGATCAGGAGAAATATGGTAATGGTGTCGAACTCCGGTCCCATTTTTATCCCTAGCAGCAAGTGTCTTCTAAACCAACAGAATTGAGTTGGTTTAGAAGAAACCGTTGTCTCCTGATTCTGTTGTTCATGGAGTTGTACGAAACAAAGATTCCAATGCTTCTCAACTTGAAGATTTGACGTGAGAACTTTATTGAAGAAAGACAAAAGGGACGAACTTCAAGAAACAATTAAACAACAGAATATGCATCTCATTGACTTGAGGAAGATCTCACTAGAAACAAGCGACACTGCCCGTACTTCTACAGCCCATCTTAAGGCTTTGAGGAAGAAATCAAATCAGTCAGAAAGACAAAGTTGATTGATTCTCTTACAAGGTCACACAAAGACGGAGACCAGAGAGGTCAGGTGCATCCTTCTTCTCTGGCATCTCAATGATGATATTTGTTTTTAGTCTGATTTGGTTTGGGTGTGACTGCTGAACTTTGTGTGTTGTGTTCGTTGAGGCACCATTTTGAAAAATGGCATCATTTTGTGATCTGAATGGAATATGATATATTGCATCATTTAGTTTATGTCATGTATATCTGACTCATTTATATATTTAACAACGGATTTAAATTTTGCATATGTTTATGGTGATCAAAGCATGGACCAAAAATGGGCCCAATCTGATATGATGTGACGAATTAATTAGACCAAATGGCCCTGACCCAGCGTGAAAAGGACCCGTGACCGGCTATTTATGAGTTGGATGATGATTTGTGACAAAATGAAGATGGACCAAAAATGGATAGGGCCCATTAATAATAAGACTTACTAAAAATGGGATTAGCCGAACAAGTAACAAGCTTGATTTCAAAGACACGTAGACCAATAGAAAAGTAGCAAATCGAGCAATAGGAAAGAGGACACGTGGACCGTTAGAGAAAAGACAAGTTGCTTCCACAAGAAAAAAGTGATGTCATAGGCCGGGAGTCCAACCGTCGTAAGAAAGGCCAAACTACAAAAGTAGCAGGTAAGTAATTTAAGAGAGTTGTTAGGTTTTTATTAAAAAGGTGCTTAGAGGCCTAAATAGTTTACTTGATCAAAAAGTCAATGTAATTTAGGAGTCAAGTTACCTTCTCTATAAGAAAAGAGAAGGAATTTTATCAATAAAGGTAAGAAATAAATAAGAGGTCTCTCCCTCTTTCTCTCTCTCACTCTGTGTCACGCACGCTTCGCCCTCTCCCTCTTACCTTATCGCCACCGCACGCCGTGCCTTTGGCTCACACCACCGTCGCACCGCCGCTGATTCCGCCGTCGCCACCGTGGATTGTGTCAATGTATTCCCAGCCCATAACAGAAAGCAGGCAGCCACCCATGGCCGGAAATGTCAGGAAAGCGCACTGCGAGCAAGGTCGATTGAAAGAGTTGTTGGCCACCTCCAAACGTGGAAGTTCGGTTGGTATAACACAGTTGTCCAAATAATAACAGTATATGACCCGTGAGATTATTCCCTCCGCCCTTGGTCATGATTCTTGAATTGGCTTCTTGGCACTACTATTGACGGCAAAATTCTTGGAAGAGTTGCTGGCCATCTCCAAACGTGGAAATTCGGTTGGTATCACACAATTGTCCAAATAATAACAGTATATGACTCGTGAGTTGATTCCCTCCGCCATTCCTCACGATTCTTGAGTTGGCTTATTGGCATTATTGACGGCAAAAAGAATCCTTGGAAAGATATAAAACACAAGCGTGCAGCATGTGCTAAAAGCATTAGCTCAGTTGTCCTGCAGCCACAGTTGCCAGTCGCTGCCGGGAACTCAACTGTACCGCTGCAGCTGATAAACACACAACACAACCGAGACTCGCCATGGAAAACCTTCCCTTCCTGCTCCGTCCCCACGCCCAGCTGTGTCCTTCGCTTCCCCTCGCCCCGGCATTGAACTCCTCCAGGACTCAAGTCACCCCGATTCCACGACGTCGCAGCACTCGGCTGTCGACCTCGGCAGTGGCAGCGAAGACGACGCTGCGGAGCAAGGCATCATCTGATGGGGAAGACGACGACGCGTTCGACTGGCTGGACCAGTGGTACCCTTTCGCACCGGTGTGCGATCTCGACCCGGGCGCGCCGCACGGGAAGATGGTGCTCGGGCTCAACGTCGTGGCCTGGCACGACCGCGGCGCCGGCGAGTGGCGCGTGTTCGACGACGTCTGCCCACACCGCCTCGCGCCGCTCTCCGAGGGACGCATCGACGACAAGGGCCACCTCCAGTGCGCGTACCACGGCTGGTGCTACGACGGCGCGGGAGCCTGCAAGTTCATCCCCCAGGCCCCTGCACTCGGGCCCCCGGTACAATCTATCTATCTATCTATCACGGCCAATTAATTCCTTGTCTTCCTCTTCCTCCTCCATTGATTTATCTTCTCATGCATGGATGGATTCTTGCTGTGCAGGTGCACAAGAACAGCAAGGCGTGTGTGGCATCGTACCCGTGCGTGGTGCAGAACAAGATCCTGTGGTTCTACCCGAGGACAGAGGCCGAGTACAAGGATGTGCTGCAGAGGAAGCGGCCGCCGTATATCCCCGAGATCGACGACCCGTCCTACTTCACCGCGTTCGGCATGAGGGATCTCCACTACGGGTACTAGCTAGTTTTGTGGACCTTGATGCGAAGTACAGTACACTGCATATTCCCTTCACAAACTCACCCGGCCTTGTTCCACCATCTTCCACGGCAGCTATGATATTTTGATAGAGAACATCATTGACCCTGCTCATCTCCCGCACGCGCACAAGGGGCTGGTACCCAAGTCCTGCATGGTGGATAATAATGATCCCGGAAGATATGTCCCTGATCTGATTACGTTTAGCATATACAGCTTTGTTACCATTATATTTCCGAGCTCGCCGCTAATAGGAAAGGTCCATTAATTCCTTCACAGTCGAGTACGACCAAGAAGGTGGGGAACCAATCAAAATGAAGATCCAGGAGGAAAGCGTGACAGGTTTCCTGTGTGCGCTCCCGGGAGGCAGCACCCGTTTCACGGCGCCGTGCACGTACCAAGGCACGCCGGATAACAAAGTGGTATGCAGCCACCCCCACCCACTCTCTTTCAGTCAGTGAAATTAAAGCTGCCAGGAAACCATGCTAATTAACATTTCTGCAGGCCACTGCTGGCAAGACAAAGCCTTGGCTCATGCTCGTGGCCTTGTGCATTCCGGTGGCTCCTGGGAGGAGCAGGATTATCTACGCGTTTCCATTTAACTCCGGGCCTTGGGTCTACAAGATCATGCCACGGTGGTTCATCCACTTGAACGACAATAGTGTTTTGGATTCAGAACATTACCTCCTCCATTTAGAGGTGATTAGTGAGTTTTTTTTTGTACCTTTTCGAACATCCAAATTCTTCTGCAGATCAACCTAATTACTACTCATTAATTATTATTGAAGCTATAATTAACTACATCAACAGTCAGTATAACCAAATTTTCTTTCGGTACTTACTGATTTCTTCGGCAGGAGCGCAAATATGCAGAGAAGGGCCTTGATAACTGGCGGGATGCTTGCTACGTACCCACTTCATCGGACAGAATGGTCGTCGCCTTCAGGAACTGGTTTAGAAAGTACTGCAAGAATCGGATTGGCTGGGCAACTTCACAGCCTAGTGAGCTGTCACCAGTACTTCCCAAGGATAGGCTCCTGGAGAGGTGATGATGTCTTATACTTCATTTAAATAAACACCTTAAACTCTCTGTTTCAACATTTAAACACCTTAAATAGTGCACTGCCAACATTATTATGCTTCATTTTTCTTGGGTTCAACAGGTACTGGTCGCATGTCATCCAGTGCACGAGCTGCAGCGCTGCGCTGAAGGCCATGAAGGCGCTTGAGGTTGCCCTGCAGGTCGCGTCAGTCGCCGTCGTCGGGTTCCTCGCCGTCGCCAAGGGGACACTAGTGACGTCTACTGTTCATAGAACCTTGGTCGTGTCCGCGGCTGTGCTCTGCTTCGCAGCGTCCCGCTGGCTCGCAGATTTCATAGAGAAGAGCTTTTATTTCCAGGATTACGTCCACGCTGAGCATTGATGCGTTCAGGAGATCTGCTTTCAAGGACACTGAAGTTTGTGGTACAAATGTCTCTTCATGTGTAAAGGGACATGAATTTCAATCATTGATGGAGATGTAGATAAATAATTCACATTTGATGTCTTCTTATCCAAACTATGTTGGTCGATGTTTTATTTACATTTTCCTATATATGGAGACAGATGCGCTGCAATATCTGTAATAATTGGTTGTAGCATGTCTTCATTTTGAAGTGAAGGTTGTTATGATCAAGGGGCAGCTGCCCCATTGCAGCTATGGAGGAGGAGGAGTGCGGCCAGGGCTGGAGGAGAGGGAAGCGCAGGCGCAAGAGAGAGAGAGAGAGAGGGCGGCGGCTGTTGAGAGAGAGAGAGAGAGTTGTAGGGTTAAACCCTTACTATCCTTTCTTTATTCAATCTGAATACAATCCTCTCATTATATAGAGAGGGCTAACTTGACTCCCAAGCAACCTAACTTGACTTCCAAGCAACCTATGACTTAACCTCTAAGCAATCCTAGCGGCGGCGGCTTTCCAAACCCTAGCCGCCACTAATGGGCCTTGCGGCTGGGCCTAGGCGGGCTGGGCCTAGATCCTGATCCATGCTCATTACATCTCCTCCGCCATTGAAATCCAGCGCGTCCTCGCGCTGGGAAACCTCCCATCCTGGTTTGTAGTACGCAGTGGTAGAAGCCGGCGACGAATATTGGCCTCCAAGATGATAAGCAACATGTCGGTGAGGAGATGACGTCGGTTGTAGTCGACAGTTGGCAAACAGTTGATGAAATCTGCAATGACGAGGGTGTGCGAGGGTGGACAAGGGTCGCGCCCCCTCACAGTTGGCGTCTCCGGCGTCGTTGGAACGAGTGCCCACGGCGTACCCACGTCAATGACGAACTCCACGACATGCAGTAGGGGCAGGACAAGCTGGCGATGTGCAAGTTCTCCAGTCTGCACGAGGTAGCCATGTAACAGCACTATGAAAGTGCTATAAGGCCGAAGAAGGCTCGCCATCAAGTCCAAGCCGTGGCCGAAGAAGATGCGGTAGTCTGTAGCGTCCAAAGAAACAGCTGCCATGCCTCGCATAACTCGAAAGAAAACTCCATTAATAGTGAGGAACTTGTATCCAGATATGTCCACAAACCTGACAGCCACGTTGTCCACCAAGGCATGCAGAAACTCCTGGGGTAGTAGCACCGTCGAAGGGGCAACTACAGCGCATGGCATGAGCAGCCCTACTGCTAGGGCGCAAGTAGCTTTCCTCTCCGTGCTCCATGAGATTGTTGATGGCGCGGAGCAGCAGGGGCGAAGAGGTGGGGAGGTAGAGGCCCTCATCAAAGATGAGAAACCCCTTGCGCAAAAACCAAATGCAAGGCTCGTCTCCCGTCGCAATACAGGCCAAAAGTGCTCCAAACTTGGAGTCTTGGCTCATATCACGGCGCAGATCGATGTATAGGTTGTTCGTCGCGTCGAAGATGTCGAAGATGTGGTGCACTGGACGATGACCTCTCATGACAGCCAATGACGGTTTTGGTGCTGCAGGGATGGGCGCCACCCTAGCCATATGCGCAGGTTGGGGCGGCTCCAGCCATGGCATGTCGTCGCTGTCGAGTTCCAACCAAGGCGCGACAAGGACGATGTCGACGATGTCGGGAAGGTTGGTGATGAAGATGGTGGACCGTTTGGAATCTCCTATTCCAAGAGGGGCACTCTTCCTTGCTCGTAGGTCGTCGTTGTAGAAGGCGGATGGTGTCGCACCCTTGCTATTATAGGTGGAGGTGGAAAAATGAGTCCCATCAGCGATGTTGTAGACATTATGCCCCATGGCAAAGGACGGCTCATAGCCAAGACCTTTGGTGCCACATCTTGTATCACCATGTGCATTGGGACCACCCGTCTCGAGAGATGCATCCAAGCTAGAGCGGCCTGCTCTAAGCCTAATGTCGGGGGTAGTCCATGGAAGTCGAGAAGACCAGATAATCTCCGAGTTGATTGGATCCGTTGAGCGGACGAAGGAAGTTGGCAATAGTGATAGTACAAGCAAAAGAACAATGAACAACAATGGAATAAACACACATTGCTTACTATTCATATTGTTCTTGTAGATAACCTCCTCGGCGCTTTCCAAGGTTGCCACGTCGTCCTCAAGATGGAGCACATGGTTGTTGGAGATGTCATGGCGATCCAAATATGTCGGTGATGGGGGATCCATAATAAACTCCATTGCATCAAAGAACTCCTCAAGATCAGGCAGTAGAATTCCCACCGAAGCAATGACGTCAGACACATGTGGGGTGACCATATTCTCAATGTGTGGAAGAGTAGGAGGAGTTGCAGCAAAATCATCCAAGTTGGATAGTGTGATTCCCACCTGAATGACGTTGATCATGGTGTTGCCGCCGTAGATGGTACTGTTGTTCGCCAACTTAGAAGAAAGTTGGATAATGATATTGTCGTTGAAGTCGGTGGCAGAAACGATCTTCATGAGGATTATGGCCTCCATGAGGTGGAGCTTGAAGTAGTCGTGGAAGATCCTGATGAAGCCAGCGAAGATGAAGATGTTCGAAGGAAGACATGGATCTTGAACAGTATATCCAAAACTGTTTGCAGTGTCGAAGACAGTGTTGATGTTGACGTCACTGTTGATGTCGATGTCGGGAAAGGCAGGAGCGAGCTTCAGGGCGATCGGGGCATCCATGCGGGTGGAGACGACCAAGGCGGTCTCCTCCGTGGCGCCCAGATCATGCGCGGCGACAAGATCGGCCGCGTGAACAGTACTACGGCTACTGTTCATCGCATGAACAGTAACAGTTCCGCTGTTTGTGGGGTTGACGATGATGGCCGGTGCAGTTGTAGTGGTCGAGTCGTCGTCCGGGGAGGTGTGCAGCGCCGAATGAGCCACCAGGGGTGCTGATGTGTACGAAAAAATTTTCGGTGGTGGTGGAGCGATCGAAACCTTGGCTCTGGATACCAAGTTGTTATGATCAAGGGGCAGCTGCCCCATTGCGGCTATGGATGAGGAGGAGTGCGGCCAGGGCTGGAGGAGAGGGAAGCGCAGGCGCAAGAGAGAGAGAGAGAGAGAGAGAGAGAGAGGGCGGCAGCTGTTGAGAGAGAGAGAGAGAGTTGTAGGGTTAAACCCTTACTATCCTTTCTTTATTCAATCTGAATACAATCCTCTCATTATATAGAGAGGGCTAACTTGACTCCCAAGCAACCTAACTTGACTCCCAAGTAACCTATGACTTAACCTCTAAGCAATCCTAGCGGCGGCGGCGGCTTCCCAAACCCTAGCCGCCACTAATAGGCCTTGCGGCTGGGCCTAGATCTTGATCCATGCTCATTACAAGGTTGTGACTTTTTATCATTATTGAAAGAAGAAGATAATATCTATATTCTCTTTTTCTTTGCGAAAAAGGAATTACACAAGCATCTCAATAAACGCTAACTCCATTGACGGGAGACAAGAAACCTTGAAAGAGCCGCAAATTTCACTATTTAGGATGACCATCCTAGATGAATATGTCTAGTGATAGCCAAATGAGCCGGGCTATTCGGGCGGGCACGAAGCACGCTTTTTTTGGCATGACACGAACCTGGCACGGCACGGAATAATTACGGGCCAGGCTGGCCCGGCACGTACCGTCGGACCGTGCTTGGGCCGAGGGGCGGGCACGGCGGGCGGCACGGCACAGCCCGATTAAATTTTATCAAATATATGTTTTAGTTTTTATGTGTACAACTAGTAGTCTTAGTCTAGTGGTAAGTGAATTCTTTCTTAAATATGAGGTCTCAAGTTCAATTCTCCTTACTAGCACCTGGAATATTTTTGCATCATTTAACACTAAATTTCTTCAAAAAATAGCTAAATGGGCTGAATTTTAAAACGGGCTGCCGGGCTAATCAGGCCGGCCCGGCACAATTAATCAATTTCGTGCCGGGCCACGGGCCGAGGGGTAGGCACGTGGGTAGGCACGGCACGGCCCGAAACGAATTGCATACCGAGCCGGCCCGAAAATTAAATGGGTCGTGCCTATTCGGTCTCGGGCCGTGCCATGCCGGGCGGCCCATTTGGCCATCACTACATCTCAGACGACACAGCAGACGGCCTGCGACCAAGTGACCCATTGCAAATCAATTGGACCGTGAAGAAGCGAGAAAGACGGGCCAAGCCGGCAGGGCAAAGGCCCGAAACGCGGCACCCATGTGTATCGGTGAGAACAAGAGAATAAAAATATCTCATAGAGACAGGTACGGCGCGTCCGGTGTACGCCCATGGGCTCGCCATGGTTCGGGTTCTGAGGAAAAGGGTGCCTGCTGAAACTCCCTGCAACTTCGATCGATGCATGTGCCCCCTCCCCCTCTCCCATGTTGGCTGATGGACAAAACTCCTGCTCGTCTCAGTGATGTTTGGCTCCTCACAGCCAGCCACAGCACATCGGCGGCGGCGGCGACGGGCTAAATTAATTGAGGACTCTATCTAAGCTGTACATTTGAAAAATAAATGATCTAAATTTCTGCACTAAAAATATTTGAAATGCATCAGCAGATCTAGACTACTCATTTTGCATATAGAGTCTAGATGAAGTCCTCATCTTAGGTGGTTCACAGAAAATCCACTCTAAGCGGTGGCGCCTAACTAGCGTCGAGAATTCGGCGCCGCGGTTTCGGCAGTAAAACCGCTCTGGCTGTGCAAATCTCGCACCAACCAAGCATCCGTTTTATGTGGCCGCCATGGTAAGAAGCTTTGATCAAGGATGCGCTAGTTAGAAAATGCGCATCTAATTATAGAATATACTCCAGTTAATATTGCCAAAAAAACATTTATTTTCAAAAAAATATTTTTGTTTCTTATGACAATTTGCATTTTTTTTCTTGGTCAATCACCATCGTAAACTCGTAGTCAATTGATGTATGAAATTACTAAATGGCAGTCACTGGTAATAGATAATTATGTGGTAATTCATTGTACTTGCTGCCACCGGTGGGTGGTCACTTCTGAAGACGTTTGAAGCAGAATTCCATTCATGTCCTCTTCCTTGTTCCGATCTAAAAATTCTCGATGTTTGATATTGCTCAGCCGTGGCACCACACCAGGAGTATATGATCGCACTCTTCTTCTATTTGTGTCCCAGAGTGTTTGGCGCATAGAAATTTAGTGCCGGATCAGACCGCTGCCTCCGTACTTCACATATTCACTAGTACTTTTTTTTTGCTAAAAAATGTTACTAGGATACAAATAACTTGTTTTCTTATTTTCCTCGAAGTGCCAAATCGGCATCCTCCACGTAGATAACACCGGAGGGCAAAACTGTCAACTGGGGCCTCCCCCCACAGCTCAGTCGTCGCGCCCCACCCGAACGCTTCAGTGGAAGCTAGCTGCTCCGGGATCATTAACCAGTCCATCCTCCCGAGGCCCACACCTCACTTTGCGTCCTCTCGCCGCTCCTCTTTTACAAAAACACCCCTCCTCCTCAGCAACCGCCGGCGGCGGCGAGCGTGGGGATAAAGAATAATTGTTGTGACTTTTCATCATATTTTGGACTACTGTTTGACTATTTGATATTAAATGGAAGGTTCGATGAAACCCACATCACAACACTAGATTGAGTTGTGTGTCTTAGGCCCATATAAATACCCAATGTGTTCCTCACACACCTCTCTCATTCATTGTCTCTCTGTTCTCATTTGGAAACCCTTGTTTCAAGCGAAAGAAATAATTAAATCTTGTCTCGGATCTACCGGGACGAATCCACGCCAAGACCTCATGTTTCATGCTACGCTCGCTGAGAAAACCAAGCGCATTGAAGGTATTAGATCCTTGTCCCTTTGCCCTACATCTCCTATCTCTTAGATCTCTTCATGCTCGCGATTCTATAGAGTGTTGTGTGCATATTTGGCAACTATTGCCAGTAGGCCTTGGTGTGCATATTTTTAATCATTCTTCTAAAGTAATCCCCATTCAACCTATCTTCCCTTTTTTATATATATAAATTGAATTGAATCTCCTAACTCCATCCATAACCTTTTCCTATATGATTTCTCCAAGGGTAGAGAGTACGAGCGGGAATTCCGTCCCAACTGGCAACTACATACCGTTTTTATGTTTTTTTCCTAATTATTTTTGGATGTATGGGAAATAATCAAGAGCGGGACTTCAGTCCAGTTCAAAGGACTGAAAATGGCGGAGGTGTTTCTTGCCTGTTTTCTCGAGATCCATTTTTACTTGCGACATTCCCCTTTTTAGGCTCGTTTAATCATACTCGGGAAACATTTGGCCCACTCTATGTTCCATCAGGAAAGACGCACACCCACACAGCAGCTTTATTCATTACCTGTGTTGCGACACCCCTGCTCGGAGAGCCGCCCGGCATTGTCGCTCCGCCCCTGCTTGGCAAGGCCCAATCATTGTGCCGTCGCGCCACCCTAGCTCAGCGAGTCCCCAGCCCATGCCATCGCACTTATATCTACTAGGCACATCCCCAGCTCGTGGCCGCAAGAGATTGTCGTTGAAGACTACATATTGAGGATCCACAAGTCAAGATATTGTGGTTGAATATGCTGATAAAATGGATTCCCTATGTGAGAAGCAATGAGTAGAAATATGAAGGATTGATGTGATTTTTTATCATTTACTAGACTACTATTTGATGAGTTTGATGTTAGATGGAGGGCTAGACAAAACCCACATCACATAACAAATGGTTGGGATTGAGTGTGTGTCCTAGGCACATATAAATACCGTTTCTGCTCCTCCCACACATATCTCATTTCATTGTCATTCTTCTCAGTTAGAAACCATAGTTTCGACCAAGAGGAGGACATAGATCTCTCTTCTTGGAACTACCAGGATGGATCCACGCCAAGAGCTCATGTTTCGTGCACGCTCGACGAGAAAACCAAGAGTTACCAAGGTATTAGATCCCCGTCCCTTTTTCCCTAATCTCCAATTCCTTAGATCTGTTCAGGTGCTTGATTCTATGCAGTGTTTATTATATGAGATTTCATTTGTTTTTGAGGTGGTTATATATTATCTTGATTGTTCTAGATGTTTAGATTTGCTAGGCTTGAAACCTGCATATGGCATGGGATGTTTATATCTGAGATTTTATTTGGAAAAAGTTTATGGATCGTACTTTTTGGGAGCAAATTTTGCAAGAAAAAGATAAGGGATAATTTGGTCAAGAAATTTTAGGGACAAATTTATTTTTGTAACAAAGGGGGAAGTTTGGAGATTTGATTCAATTTATAAAGGGAAAGGTAGGTTGAATAATAGAGGTTACCTTAGAAGAATCCTTTCAAAGATGCACATTGGGGTCTACTCGTACTAGTGCATGCAGTGGCCAATCTAACAGCTCTTCGATTCTCACCATACAAATTTACATATTCAAATCTCACAATAAACAAGTAGAATACTCGCAGATTTGAATTTTGTCTGCAATTTATGCTGAGCTGCCTCTGCAAAAGTCCCTTTCTTACAAAGTGAGTTCTAGCATAAATGACACCGATGTAGTAGAGTTACAACACTAGTACAAAATTGAACCTTTAGTGATGGATTCCTTTTTACGGTAGTGGCTGACACAAACTGCAGCCGAGCGTGTAATACCGTTGCAGACACTGATGGTGGATAAAATGACATCATGAAAGCTATAGTGCAATGATCACGAAGAAATGACGGTCAAAATGCATCATCGATGTCCACAACTGGAAATGCAACAGCAGTGATGAGCGTACTGACTTCATCCAGACACTAGTGGTGGACGGGCCCATTTCAGCCCACTTCAGCCCGAACTGACACATTCGTGAAACCTAGGGTTCCCTTCCCCACTTTTCATCTCTCCCTTCTCTCCTGCCTCCCCTCCCAGCCGCCGCCTTCTCTCCTATCCTCTCTACAACCCAGCCTCCTCTCATCTACTGGCGACTCAATCTCCCTCCCCCGCGCAGGCCACCACCTCTCGCCCTCCTCCATGCGCACAGCGAAGCACATCCGACAGCGACTTTGTGGCGCGGTGGGTGGTGCGGCGAGGATGAGGACGTCGGATCCGGTGAGTTCAAGGATTTCGCGGATCCCTCAGTGGCAGCGGTGACTGCTCCCTCTTTGTTAGCGGCGCGGGCGAGGATGGCGGATCTAACAAGCTTGAGGAGGTCAGATCCCTCAGCGGCGGTGCGTGCTAGGAAGGCAGATCCGGGTGGTGGTGCAGCACGACGCGGAGCGGCAGGACCTCCCTCATCGGCAGCATACCTCCTAACGGCGAGGACGACCATGACAGATCTGTCCGAACGGTTAGGGTTTTGGCCTACTCCTCCATGGCAGATCTGGTGAAGCTCCTCCACGACGGGTTAGCAGCGAACAATGGCGCAACCGGACTGGCAGACGCTTTGCCCACCACTGCAGGCGCAAATTATCCGCCACTAAAGGGTCTCTGTACTAGTGCAAATACATGACTAGACCTAATTTTGCCATGCAGTGTGTGTAGCCCATATATATTGACTGCACTATTCTTTTTTATGTTAAGCACATTCATGTAACCCACCTTTGTAAGTGTGTGAAGCCCATATAGGTACATGCAGTGTGTGTGGCCCATTCATTGTATGTGCGATCTGTTTAAGTAAGTTAAACACGTTCATGTAACACACCTTGCACATTGCCTATATCTTCACGAATGAATATGGCCGTTCATTATCAAGAGCCAACCATTAAAATTCAAGAATCCAAAAACTAGAGAATAACTCATGTATGGTAACTGGTAAGTAATAATTATTTAACGCCGTCGTCACTAAAATGAGAGCTATGAGCGACCAAGGCCTTCATCAGCGCGGTCTTAAGTACACGGCACCCACAGTCCCCTCTTATTTGTGGTCTTTTTCTTTTCCTTCTGCAATCCAAGATCATTGTCCTTCTGAAACCTTTAACCAGCCATAGCATGTCAAAGATTTTTTTTTTTTTTACCTCTAGCATTCACGTCAGATTTATTTCCCTATATATAGTATTCTATGAGAAACTAACAACATTTGGTGTTAGGGGTATATGTAGTTTCTTATATTTCCCTATATATAGTATTTAAAATCCGATCATATAAAGTCAACGGAGGAGAGGGTTCACTAAAGGTATCCTGAAAATGTTAGAGAACAGAACCGGAAAGAATGGATCATACTCATGTAGTTCTGATATTTGGGTGGCCAGTTCAGCGATAGGCTTGAAGCTTTCAACAAATTGCTAGAACTAATTAAGAGCTGTGACAGTAGTTATTACTGTACAATTGGACACAGATAATCAACAGTCAGCATGTTCGCTTCGCTGCAAAAGCAGCTGTTTTGCAGCAGCTACAGTGTTCACAGTTATTTCTTCTGCAGCAGCTACAGTGTTCGCAGTTATTTTTTCTGCAGCAGCTACAGTAAAACGGCTGCTTCGCAGCGAAGCGAACAGGCTGAGTTAAAGATTTTGCAGAATGTTGAAGAAGCATGCTCTTGAACAAAAAAAAAAAAAACAGGGGGATATCGAAACCAACATAAAGTAGTAAACTGCGCTAAATTGGAAATTCCATCGTACATTTTACAATGGGTTTTATGTGGGAACAAGAAACTCAGCGCAGTCCTCCTCGTCAATGCCCAGCTCCCAGACAGCCGCCATGGCCACGATGATGACGCCCAATACAACGACAGCAATGGCGAAGAACCACCCGGCCGTGCCACCCCTCATCCATCTCCCTTCGTCCGCTTTCCTGGCGTGTTCAGCAACGATGACGTCTCCCGCCGCCAGCGAGAACGAGGACTCTGTTGTGGCGGTGCTCGTCGAGTAGCCGCGGAAGAGGACGGCGCACTGGCAGGGGCGGGAGGAGCACGAGGAGGCCGAGGACATGGAGTGCCCAGCCTCCACGACGAAGCAGACGCTGGACGCGTCTTCTTCGTGGAGATGGCGACGACGTTGATCGCCGCTCCCTTGTTCGACGACCGTGACGGCGCCGGCGCTGCTGCTTCCGCCGCCGCCGCCGTCGCTGGCGTCCTGCTGGAGCGAGTAGACGAGGCGTCTGGGCGAGCAGCGGAGGAAGGCGTACAGGTCGTCGTCGGGCGCCGCCTCGGTGACGGCGGTGGACGGCGTGGCGGTGGCCGAGCGGCTGCGGCGGTGGTGGCGCGAGGCGCCGGAGCGGCGGCTGGTCTTGTAGGTGTCCCAGTCCCGCTCCAGGTCCCGCAGCCGCGTCTCCAGGCGGCCGGCGTCGCGGCGCCGGGACTCCGGGCTGTGGAGCGCGCTCGTGGCTGTGCTGCAGGTGCTCATGGCCGCGCGGATCTGAACGTGCGGCGAGGAGAGGTGGGAGATGGTGCGGGAGGGAGGGAGGGTGCTGAAATAGAGGGGAGGTGGCTGCGGCGAGGGCAACCGCTCCCAAGCTCGCCGCCACGATCGACCGGGACGCGCGGCACCTTAGAATTTCGAAATGGATGTGAACGTGCAAGCGGTTCAGACGGGGAACGGTTTCGGGGTACGTAATTCAGCTTGGGCATCCAAATTCCGAAATTTGGCTCGGCTATGGTAGTGTGACGACATCGAATTTGTCTACAAACTGAACAATTACAGTGGTGAATTTCGGTTCACCAACGAACGTGCAGCGTGCAACCGTGGCACCAGCCGAGAGCGTTCGATAGTTTCATCGGAATGTAAAGCCAAAGCTAATGACAAATTGATAGCATACTCGCAGGCAGCGCAAGTCCTCTGAACGAAACACGGAGATTACAAGCCACTGAGACGGCCGCGCGCGGACACATAAACAGAGCTAGCTCTGGGCCTCTGGCTAATTCATTCAGTCCGCCTTCTTGGACTCCACCTTAGTAGTGGCACGGCATCGAATTTGCTTTGCAACCTGAACAATCACCGTGGTACATTTCGGTTCGTCGCCGTACGTCAGGCGTGCAACCGCGGCACCAATTAATCGACAGTCGAACGATGCTGCTGCATCAGGATTGAAAATCAAATGCTCGGGCATTGTATGGACGGGCCCAAACAAAAACATTTATGACAAATTGGCAACGTACGCGCAGATCTTCAAGAAAGAAACACGGAAATTACATGCCACTGAAATTACAAAGCTGAGCACTGAGCTCTGGCTAATTGGTTCAGTCCGCCTTCTTGGACTCCACCGGCTTGGCCGCCGCGTGCATCTGCTGGTCCGCCGCCAGATGGTCGCGCGCGTGCTTGTCCTCGGCGGTCTTGGCGCACGCCTCGTCCCGCATGCGGAAGTACTTCTCGAAGGCGCGCGGCAGGAACTTGGGGATGAGGAAGACGAAGAGGTTGGCGGAGAAGTAGAGCAGGTTGGCGACGGCGAGGTAGCGGCCGAACCAGACCCAGGCGCGCTCCTGCGTGGTGGCGGCGCGGGTGAGCACCCGGTTGGCCCACACGTCGTACACCCAGTCCACGATCACGAACACGCGGCGCACCGTGTAGAGCAGCGGCACCAGCGCCCTGACGGGCGGAGAGAAGGCGCCCAGCGAGCCGACGATGTTCTCGGTGAGGATCTGGCACGAGAGCAGGAACAGGTGCGGCGTCGCCGACCGCACCGCCGCGTCGTCACCCCGCGCGAACCCGCCCAGCACGTGCGCCAGCGGCAGGAACAGGCCCACCGTCGTGCCCACCACAACGTACGCCTGGAACAACCTGTAGTATATGGATTCGAGTATGAACAGAGTAATTAGAGACACAGAACAAGCAACTGATGATCAATCGACACAAGCAAGAGAGAGGAGAAATTTTACTTACTTGCTGCCGCGGAAGATTTCTTGGGAGGCGGCGGGTGAGCGGGCGGCCTCGAGCTTGCCGTGGAGCGGCGGGAAGGCGAGGCGGGAGATGACGAGGAGGTACAGCGTGGTGGCGACCGGGAAGGCGAGGTCGATGATGGGGACGAGGCCGGACGCCGAGAACACCATGATGAAGGCCACGAGCTGGAGCTCGATCACGCGGAGCGAACCCATCACGCCGCCCAGCATCGCCGCCGCCGGCTCGCGCTCCGACCGGTGGTCCGGGTCCGAGCGCGGCGCCACGGCCATCGAGATCCCCGACATCTTTCTTTGCTCGCCGGCGCTACCAACGCAACTACTCACAACTCTTGTCGCCAAGACGATCGATCGCAGCACTATAAAAGTTTCAGTAGTGATCTGGATAAGGAATGCAGGAACAGAACAACAACTCGGAGAGGATTTGGAGAGGAGCCGCAGAGCCTCCTGGTTATCTACTTGCGGCGACGGTGGAAGAGGAGATGGTGTTTGGCTTCTTGGGGCCGGGCGGCGTGGGCTGGTACGTACGTGGATGCGCATGCGGCCGGGCACGTATGGCAGCGGCGGACACGTCCCCGACGCCTGGACGCTTCTGTACCGAGAAGGGAATAACAAAGGGGGGTACGCTTCAGGGTTCGAGGAGATGAGTTGGCACCACAGCTACGCAGGGGCCTAACTTTTTTTTTTTTTTACCAGTGGATGAAAGAGTAGGACGCTCGGCGCCCTTGCGTTTATTGGAACACTTGGGCTCTTCTTAATAAAACGGATTACTTTGTACTATATTACATATGTGTTGTCCTAAAGTCGACACTTGGTGTTTGAGAGGGAATGATAGCTCACCGACAAGTGGACCATACTGTGAGTGCAGCTCTGTTCTCGTGGAACCGTTCTTGCCCACTTTGGTCAAAATAATGTGGCACAAACTTTTTTTCTGAAAACGGAGGCCTGATTTTGTAGGATGAAATGAACTACTCACACATTTCATATTATAAGGTACTTTAGATTTGGACACGAGAGTTAAGGCTGACTTCAACAAGAGTATGCCAACCCATTTATGCATGTTTCAAATCACTTTGCATTTCTGGATTCACCTCACCAGAACAGCTATTCAGAGCAGCTATATTGCATCTATTCCCTCTCTCCTCCAATGCATTTGCGAGCGTGTGGCCCGAGGAGGGACCGCGGGAGCACGGGGAGGAGGGAGCCGCGACCGTTGCCAGGGACGACGGCCCAGCAGGCGCCGAGGATTCTGCACCCTGCTCGCCCGCTCCGAAGCTCGATTCTTCCTCGAAGTTGCGGCTGTCTCCCGCCGCGCGCACGCCTACGCCCTACTCGCCCGCGCCGCCGCGTGCCCGCGCATGCCTGTGCATTGTTCGCCCGCGCTGCCGCGCGCCCGCGCACGCCTGCGCCATGCTCGCCCGCGCCGCCGCGCGCCCGCGCACGCCTGCGCCTTGGGAGCCGCCGCGGCAAGGGCAACCTCACCGCGCGCCTGAAATTGCAGGATTCTGAACTGGACAGAGGCGCGGGCCGACGAATCGAGCGGAGGCGGCGGTACTGTAGCAGGGTCGCGGTGCGCGGCGCACGCGCGACGGCTGCGGCTGCACGGTCACGTTCCGGCTAAACGGCGGTGAGGTAGGGAAAACGGTGTGGAGCTACGTGACGAGGAAGGCGGGGTGACCTCAGAGCACTAGCATATGCATGTGGAGGAAGGCCGGAAGGTGGAGTTTTTCGTCGAGGTGGCTAGGTCCGGCGGACGGCGGCGGGGAAGAAGGCGTTTTCCGGCGATCTCAGCTATGGAATCGAGTGGTTAAGTTGACAGGAAGGTGAACGAGGAAATGAGGAAGGTTCGAGCACGAGGAATCGACGAACGGCTCATCGGTCACGGAGTATTTAAGGTCGACGTCGAGGTGGCTCACGCGGTGGCCATGGCGGAAAATCCCGCCTCGATCTCGCGGTACAGCGCGGGAAGTTGAAGTTGGTGTTAGGAGGGGGCTAGGAGTCCTTGTGCTTTTTTTTTGCAGTTGGGGTCGAGCTCTGGGACTGATGGGGAGAGCGCGCAAGGGCGCGACGGAGTCGAGGTCGAGCAATAGCGGGCGAGCGAGCGTTGCTGGCGCGTGTGTGCGGCGACGGCGGGCGTGCTGCTGGCGCGCAGGCGAGCGTGCGCTGTGGCGGCACGCGGGCGAGCGTGCGCTGCGACGGCGGGCGTGCTGCTGGCGCGCGGCCGAGCGTGCGCCTGCGGAGGCACGCGGCCGAGCGTGCGGCGCGCAGGCGAGCGTGCCGTCGATGGCCATTGGGTTCCGCCTCACCCGCCCCTTGCCCCTGCTGCTGTTCCGCCTCCGCCACTGCATGCTGCTGCTAGAACGCGAGGACGTGGGTGCGCAATGCGGGCAGCTACGCGCTGGATGCATACCCCTCTGTTGGAGATGGCGTGGTGGGAAGGAGAGGGAAATGACTGTTGATGCCATGCAAATGGCGATATGGCTCTCAAAAATGGACATCGTTGTTGGAGTCAGTCTAAGAAGACACAAGTAAGAGTTGTATTGAAAAGCTAAAATGGTGTGTAATGTGAGAAAAATTTTGAACTCTAATGTGCCATAATGCAAAATGCAAGCAGAAGTATTCAAACTTTTTTTTTTTTTTTTTGATTTGGTAGCGGTGTTGCATTTACGGCTTCTATGCTTTCTGGAAAGTAAAAGGCACGAATCTCAAAGCACACCCGTTAAGTACGCTATTACTCTGTCGTTAATCTTGGGCCCAGCAAGCCCGAATCGCAAAGCCCACTCCGGGCCTAAACCATCCACGATCAATAGTACCTTTTTTTCGGTGCCGTAACTTGCGTTCATTGGAGTTTGCCAGCGACAACTGCCGTGCTCGCCGTGACACATTCCGGCTCCCTGCAAATTGACGGAGCCATCGACGCGCGAGAATTTGGCAAACGCAGTGAAGCACTTGTCCGGTTGCTGGAGAAGGGAACGATGGCACCTGCCACTACAACAATTTTAACATTCTATGACGATGCATTTTTGTTATAAAAATTCTAAAATTCGTCACAAACCACCTTCCATGACGTAATGGTGACGAAAATCGTTTCGTCACAGAAGGTGCGCAGCTGATTCCCTTCTGTGACGTTTTCACTGTTTTCGTCATAAATTTGTGACGTTTTACAAAAACGTCACAAATGTTTATGACGCTCTCAAAATCGTCACAAACTGTTTATGACGCTTTTAAATTTCGTCACTAACCGTTGGACCGAACCTGGCTGGCCGGCCGGATTTTTGGCCCATTAATTTCACGGTCTTTTAAATTTTGGCCCATTAATTTCTCAAGCTTTTTTACTTTTGGCCCACCAAATTCTCATGCTTTTGTTCTTTCAGCCCACCAATTTTGTAGACTTTTTAAATTTTGGCCCACTATTTTTCCGGACTTTTTATTTTTCAGCCCGCTTATTTTGCACGTCCTTCTAGTTTCAGCCCGCTTAATTAGCAGGCCATTATACTTCATTTTCAAGCCCATTTCATTTTCTGGCCCTTTTGTCCAATGTTTTTCCCACGGCCCAATATTATTGTGTGGCCCATTATTTAATCACACCTGGCCCATTAAATATTTAATCACATCAACCTTTAAATCAGAACACAGAATTACAGAAATGGATGTGCTCAAAAAAAATTACAGAAATGGAAATTTCCACTAAATTTCCTATATTTCGTATGACCATGACCACACATATTAACTATACTACAACACACATGAACTAATCTGTCATCACATTGTACACTATGCATGAAAGACACTGTGAAAGACAACTGTATAGGCAAGCTGAGAGAAATCTTCCTCACATCCATCCAGGTCTTCCTTTCTCCATATGGCCTTCTCCCCAAACCTGAACAGTGAAACACATGACATCATGGAGCAATGGCTTGAACAACTGGGAACAATGATCTCAAAATCAAGATGATATTTCCTACCATAAGCGATGAACTACAGTCTAGCACTTGCGTATCGTCTCCTATCATCATACCATAGTGATCAAATGCAGAATAACAGGGTTCAAAGACAAGAAAGCAAACAGATATGTAGTCAGGTGATAGGTTCAAGATGATATTTTCTACTATAAGCAATGAATTACAATCTAGCACTTGCATATCGTCTCCTATCATCATACCATAGTGATCAAATGCAGAATAACAGGGTTCTCATACAAGAAAGCAAACAGATATGTAGTCAGGTGATTGGTGGAAGTAGAAAAAGAGTTTACACTGTACAGCTACTACCACGGAAAACTGAAACACTGACTGAAGAAAATGAGATTAGCATAAGTTGTTTTTAAACAACACATCAGTTGGAGACATGCATCAGTTGTTTTTAAACAACACATCTAAGGAAAAAAGTGGTGCCAAAGAACAAGCATTGCAAAGACTAGACGCACTGCACCCTGGACATGAATGACTTGAGGGCTGTCTGATCGGAGAAGAAATGCGGAACAAGTGACCCACTGCTTGCCGATGAGACCCAACCGGATGCCATCATGCTGCTTCATGACAAGTTAAGCACATTAGCACCACTTCTCCATAAGCAGTTAAGTAATTTGTAATTAAGCAGAGAAGCAGTTAACTCCAAATGCCATGCTTATCTGTATGTACCATTGCTAAATCAAAGAAAGCAAAACAAATGCTCTAGCACATCTATTCAAATAAAAAGGCACTTGCCAAGTTGTGATCCACGGGGACTAATAAGGTAGCACTGCGCTAGACAAAAATGCTACTGGAAGCTCAGATCCATAGACAAATAGGACCGTAATTTATTATAACAAGCTTCAGAGATAAATCAAAGTGTTACTCGAGCTACAGGATGCACAGATCAATGTTTATCTTTGTTATAGCTAAAAATAAGTTTACTAATGGACTCATATTTAGTGAACATTTGTATCATTTATGTTAGCATCACATATAATGTTTTGGGATTTTTTGGAAACATTGTAATATTGATATCGATGGAAAATTGATTTATATTGCAAAAACTTTTTCATGTGCACATAGATGAATAGTTTGTAAAAATCTTACAAAAATTACTATAGGCACGCGTTGTTATGTTACATGTCTCCACAAAATTTCAGGTCAAATGTAATCTTACATCGAGAGGCACAAGAAAGCCAAATAAATAGTAGTTTTTCCAATTGTTTTGTCAAATTTTATCTCACAAAATAAAACGAATTTTCTGCTGATTTTTGGTTTGTGGCTGTTCCATGTCAACCCAAACACATGAGATTTTTTATTAAGTTTTTTAAAATAAAATCCACCAAAGTGTGTTCAAAGTGGACAACCCTAGACACATCACATGAAACTATCAGCCAAGTTTAGCCATAAATGAACAATGTCCTCAGCAAAAGCTTCAAAAAAATTGTAACATAATTCTCTTATGTAGAGGTGCTTTACTTCTCCAAATCCACAAAAATTCATGTCCAGAAACATTTTATTTCTAGAATTACAAAAATAACAAAATTTTGATAAAAAATGATCAGCAGTTATTTGGGGTTACGGCACAACTATATCATATAAAGCAGTTTCATATATTCTACAAATAGGTAGATAATATTTTTATCAACGCGGAGGAAAAAAAAGGAGGTTATTCGGACTTCGTATGCGAAATATATACAACTTTCAAAATTCAACAATGAATCAAATTGAGAAAAAGAGCTGGGGGCCAAGAACTGGAGAAGAACAGACAGGGTCCATCTGTCAGTGGCACGGCGAGAGGAGAGCAGGCTGGGCTGCTGCTGGGCCAAGAGGAGTGGAGTTGGGCCGAGGGCTGGCAAAGGGGAAAAAGAGAAGGAAAGAAAGGGGAGTGGGCCGTCAAAAAAGAAAAAGAAAAGGGGGGCCCACGAAATGAAGAAATGGTTTTCTTTTTCTTGTTTCATGTTCGGATACAAATTTGAATGAAATTTAAATTTGCAAAAAGATAAAAACCAAACAAACACATAAATTAAAACAGGAAAATTCAAATATGCAAATGGTGGTTTTGATGCATGTTTAAAATAAAAAAATCAAATTTAGCATGGATTTGACTTCTACTTTAATTGAATTTGTTTTAAATTTTAAAAAGTTCAAATTGAATTGAGAGATAAAAAATAAAACAAAGAAACAAAGTATGGTGCATCCCGATACTTGAATTTGTTTTCAGCCTTTTTTGACGCATGGGACCCGCTCTTCTTTGACTGTGGCTCACTGACGCGTGGGACCTCTATTCTCTTTTTTTCGACTGTGACCCGCTATTCTTTGAGGGTGCCTGACTGACGCGTGGGACCCACTATTCTTTAAGGCTGAAAAAAATATTATGAACCTACCTTGGAGATTGAACTCGCGACTTCTTGCTAGGCAAGAAAGTAACTTACCACCGGCCTAATGTTGTACTCGAATGGTGACCGGGTAGTATTTTACTTATCCAATAAAGAACACTAGTACCAGGCCCCCATTCTCTCTCTCTCTGTTTTTTTTCGATCCAAAGCCTAGTTTACAGTGAGGCCTGATGACGTATTGGGCCAAATTGCTGGCCTAGGCCAGAGTAGGCCGAAAAATGGTCAAGTTATTTTAGTAATTTGCTGGCCTAGGGAGCAGAATTTTCGGGCTGGTGGGCTGGTCTGGTCGGGTGGGCTGGCCTGGGTGAGATTTGGTTGGAGTTTTGGTCTATTTAGATGAGGTGGGTTTTCCTATTTTATTTTTCATACTAATTTCAGAAATTAGGCAAAATAAATTGTCTTATAAAATAAATTTTTGACAAGTAAGTCAGAATAACCTTAAATCAAAATAAAATAATTCAATATTTTCTACTTTAACGGAATATTTGTTATTACACAATGTGTTTTTAAAAAGAAAAAAATATGTACCACCACGTTCTCGTTTGGCTCACAACAAATATATGTATTTCCGTTGGCTAACATAATATGAAGTGTTGAAACTTGACATGTTGTGGGACCAAATAAAATTATATGTGGGTACCACGTGACCTGTGGTTGACAAGTGGCCCATGTAGTGACGATTCATATTTGTCATAAGTTTGGTGTACAATAATTTTTTTTACTAATGACGATTCATATTTGTCATAACCATTTGTGACGTTTATTATTTACCAATTATGACGTTTTTGTTCGTCATAAGATGATGGTGTCTTGATTTATGACGATTTTGTGGCCAAATTTAATGACGGATTTTGGTTTTCATCATAAATCACCAGATTTACTCAAAAACGTCATAAACCTAACACATTTTATGACGAAACGGTGTGTTGTCATAAAAAAAACGTCATAGAATGTCAAGATTGTTGTAGTGTGCAACTAGGCTGCAAGACAAGGAGCGAGATATGTTCGTGATGGTCGAGACTCAAGTCTGGCCGACAGCGAGGCAGGAAATCGCGGAGCGCCGACGTTGAGGGAGCGACCTGGGGATGCGCTTGTCGATCTGGGCTTGATGGGCCCAGTGATTAACAAACTAATAGCATACTTAACGGAGGGT